>MU184322.1:37568-58919 GCA_016904865.1 Pissodes strobi | reverse complement strand
GGATATATAACGAAGGAGGTGAAAAGTTGAAGCCCTCTCGTTCAGCAATTACCTACCGCCTGGTGGCGGTTCAGTTTTCAACTGCTGGTTAATTATTGCCAGATAGCATTTTTTTGTTAATATTATAAAGCGCAGCAAGGCTATGCTGTTGTGAAACATCGTGTGCTAAGCGGTGTGATAACCCTTTTATTTTAAAAGGTAGGCTCAACTCACGTGCTTCTAAGTAACAGGGCTATAAAAATACCATTTTTCACCATGGTCTTTCCAAGGGATCACTGACATTTGCTTGTGGCCTTCTTTATCTGAGTAGGAGCCCAGCCGTCTTCTCCGCTTGGACCAGACAGAGAGTTCAGTGTAGCCTGGTTATTCCGACGGGTACCGTGCCTAGGTCCTCTAATTACTGAGGACAATACACATTGTCAAGTCTGGTAGGACAATTTCAATAAATAATAAATCAGCACGGCTAATATGTTGAGTTTTGTTCTCGATTTATCGTGCAACTACTACCTTTAATTTTTCAAGTGAAAAGACTATCTACCGAGAAGTACCTACTGGATATATTACTGCCAGAGATACTAAGTTTTAGTTTGCTGAAGTTACTGTGTTTACTAATAAATTGTAATTTTCCTCTCTTGGTATTATCTAAATATATATCATATAATTAAGGCAGTTTTGCCATTTATATTAAGTTAATTTTATATCTGTCTGTAAAACCCATGGTAGAAATTTAATTTAACTTATTTAAACCTTATTATTGAACGTTTCGCCTTGATATCGGTCATTTCAGCTCAATTTTCCTTATTTGGCGCGGCTATATTTATACTATAATCAGTAAATCCCTTTTAGTTTAGCATTTTGAAGACATATTCTAGCTGCCAAGGGAATAAGCTAAGCTTAAGTTAGTGGATATTTTTTTCCCTAATTTCAACATATAGATTATTACATATTTAAGCAATAGTAATTTTAAAGATAACTCCTCTCTTTAATTGGCATCAAGGTAATTTATTGAGATTTTTATATAGTAATTAGTAATATTAATTTATTGATCAAAAACTTGCTAAAGTACCATAACTAGTGCTACTTTTTTAAGTTTAATCGCAGTGAGTACCAGGCCTAAATCGTTTAATTGATACTTGATTGTTGTAATTTCTAGTGCTAAAGTGTCAAGATAAAACTTAATTAACATAGCAATTAATACATTGTAGTTTGAACATTAACTACCACTTGTGGCGTATACAGGTCAGCTTAATTGATATTCCATAAATATTTTTTAGCATAATATTAACAAACAGTAATCAGAAAATCTTCTAAATTTTAAGAAAGTAGATTGTTCTACCCAAGTAGTGTTTTTTAATAAACTGGTTGTTTGTATTCCTGCTGTTTATTTTGGCAACTGTATTTTGGCTATAAGTCAATCCAATTCAATTTTTTTTTACGCTTTTTCACAGAGTATTTTTTCTAAATTTTATTATCCGATTTTCAGACAGATAGAATTTCTAATAAATTTCGTACATTAAAAATTTAGAGGCGCCCGCTCTAACTGCCATAAACTTTAACCCACGCCATTAAAAAGAATAAAATCACAAACGACTGAGTGAGCTAGGCATATTTACCAGCTGAAAACGCAATTGGTGAATAAGGTTGGTTACAAGTTTAGTAAGCTCACAAATTCTTTTTACTGAGGCCTCATGATTTTCACTTTTCAGACATATATACATATTTAAAATAATTCTTTGTGTTTGGGTATATCGAAAGGTCTCCAGAACGCCATTTTGATTAGCTAAATATTGATTTCCAAGAACAACAAAGTTATGTAATAAAAACAGAGGTAAAATACACATACCAACAACAATCACAAAAACAACAACAAAGTACAAAGTAAATACTGACAAGACAAAACTAACAAAACAAACTTGTCAAAACACGTAAACTGAAACCACGCAGTAAAGAGTACAGCACTGACTGTGATTAAAATCATACATGCTCTAACCCTAAAAACAATTAAGGAATTTCGCAGAGACCAATCAAATGTGCTAGTTTTCTAATACCGCCCACAGTTGTGCGAACAGACTTCTCAATCTCAAGTCAACGTAGACTATCTACGAGGAGCCGTCAATAAGGATTTCGATTTCCTGCATTTCAATGCAAATCTATAAGAAATTGATCGTACCCCAATTTCCTAGCCAAAAAACATCTGCGTAATCGAAAATACCCAAATTCAAGTCAAAAATGTGAAAAAAAAAGAAACGAAAAATGACTACAGGTCAGCCAATAAATTTTTGCGGGACATAATATTTTAGCTTTTGACTACCCTCTGCCCACAAAAAATTAGCCAAATCGGAGGGGGTCGATGCCAAGTGTGTTTGTTCTTAAATAATTTTGCTCACTAGTGATTTGAGTACTATATTTCAATATCTTCTATTAAAAGTAACCTTGCAGTGAAAATAACGAGTTACTTCAAAGTATATTTGATGTTTTAAACTGACAACTTTAGCATAATTTAGTAGGTGGTGGTAATCAAATGGGCAAAATTAATTTGCCACGTAACTTTAAAAGATGATTTACGTATAAACGGATAAGTTTAGCCAGTTAAATAAAGAGTACCTTTCCCTAAAAGACTTGCATCAGTATTTCGGAAAATTTGTTAAAAACGGGTGTAGCTATCAGAGCTCAAAAATTATGGCAGAAAAATATTTTTCAATGTAGGTAAGGTGCCCTCTAGCGGCACACAATCGAATTGAATTATTGCCAAAATAATGGAGCGTAATCGACTAGTCTATGCTCTAACTATTAACACAGCTTATACCGTACCGGTACGGTATAAGCTGTGCTATTAATCATATCGGATTTTGTGTAAGCAAATAAAAAAAATTATACGAAGCTCTATCATGTAGAAACACCTCCTTAAGTTTCGTGATCGATTTTTTAATCACCCTGTATTTCGGCATTTTTTCTTATTTTGCCAAGAACTATCTACATGACATTAATTAACACCCTGTATATCTGCGTACATTGTTACTCTCACTATCCTATAACTCCAAATCCAAAATATCTCACTTACATACAATACACATGATTTTTTCTTGAAACGTCCAATAGGTATAACTCGTATCGTTGTTTGAGTTATCGACTCAATGCATAAAGTAGGTAAATCATCCACCCGGTAACTGTAATATCAGATACATAACGTCCATTTAGTGTGTATTTCTTTGTTATCTCGTTAGTTATTCTACAGCTAGAAAAAAACTTTAAATACCTACAACAATTACTTGGTTGTCAAAGGACTCAAAGGTGCACATTTTAAAAATATCTTAAATTAACAGGTTTTTTTTTTCACAAAAAAAAAGGGCGGCATAAATTTATCATTTGCTAAATGGAATTCCCTATATTTTTACGTGGAATTAGCACCCCATGTTGTGTCTATTCAACGCTGCAACATGATTTTGTTCGGTAGCAGCGTTACAAACATAAATTTTACATTCCTATTATTTTTAACTGAGTTGAAAAAGAGTGGTTTAATTTTTAATTTGAAAATTTTGACAAATCTATTTCTATGGTTGGCCCTTGGGGTTATGCTTTCTAGCAGTCCACCTACAAACTTTAAATAATTTCCACCAACTTCTTGAGCTGTCCTTAGTATCAACCTACTAAATTTTCGATGCGAAAGCCGTGCATGCGTAATGGCCGAATGTATTGGAATTATCCATGTCTTTAAGGTCTAGCGAAATTCCTCCGGTGGTGGTGTAGTAGTTAGACGTTCTTTTTGTCATTTGTGCGCCGCGGGTTCGATTCCCGTCGGTCGCGACAGATGTTTTGTTTACTTTTTTAAGGTAATGTTTGTTTTATTTTTTTTTTCATAATTTTAGCCTTAGATTAGTTTTGGTTAGTTCTTGCTGGTTGCGCACCCGTAGCGAGTGGAGAGCCATGCAAAGCCATAATAATACCATTGTCTCTTTACTGTATAAACAATGATATTACCTATTCTTGTTCCGTCATTACGCATGCACGGCTTTCGCATCAAAAATGTAGTAGGAGCGCTAGACGCTTATCTAACACCTCTATGTTAAACAGTTTCGGAGATACAGCTGCCGGCCGGTCGCCTTTCTAATAATTTTATTTTTTAGTTGGAGTCTGGCCGATTTGCCTTCCTTGGGAAACCGACAAAAGAAGCAAGTCATTTTTGAATAACCGACCATTCGTTGCTGGATGGGGAGCTATATATTTTAGTAAGTTTCATTTTACAATCATCTTATTAAAGATATTAAAACTAATTAAAAGTAATTTCTAATATAGATGGTCCATCTAGTTCACTTCTACAACTTGCTACGATTCCTGTTGTTGAAAATAGTAAATGCGCAGCTGCATTTGGAAATAGAACTTTAATTGATGAAAGAATTATTTGTGCTGGATATGCTCAAGGCGACAAAGATGCATGCAGCGGGGATTCAGGAGGTTAGACTGATTTGTAATTTAATTAATTTGCTGAAACCCACAGAAGTTGTATTATGGTGTTAACATGTATAACGTAAATTAAATTGTAATGATTTAAAACACCGGTTGCCAGTGGCGGCTCGTCAGGTGAGGCAAGTGAGGCCTTGCCCTACTAGGTTATTATTCCCTAATGTACTACACTAAAGATTTTTAGAAGATAATCTTCACTTCCACGAAAAAAAATTAAAATAATAACTCATTTTTTATTCTGAACGATACACTTCAGCGTCATTTATACACCTACGTATAAATAATAACGTCAATGCATGAGTCGGTGTAATCAGGTGTACTCTATGCTTCAATTGAGTTTTATGGATTTACCAAGTTTCGTGAATTTAGTTGATTCTACAGTGAAGTGATTATTATTATTTTTACGTTTTAATATATAAATATACTGACTAAAAATGAATTTCGTGCATTATATTATGATGTCTTTCATAGAAGTCCTCGCCAAATTATTCGGGGCGTCAGATCTAGTCCCTCAGATAAGTACTGAACCCAAAAATAGAAAAGACAGACGACAGTAACTATAAAACTATTCAAAACCAAATGTAATTTTGCGTATTAAAGAATATATGAATCATTTCATAAAAAAGGAATATCAGCAGCAATTTTTTTGTTGTAGTGCTGAACTATTCTATAGATATTGTAAGTAGCTTTAAGGTCCATCGTCTTCTTTGACTTCCGGGCTAGCCAGAGATTTCAAGAATTTAACTTTAACTAGCATATAGCATCGTATAAACCGGATTACAGCGCTTGAAGACTTGTTCAAAAGCGGTTGAAGAGCTGAGTCATACTTGTATAAGATCTATTAAAACTGTATTCAACCCTATATTAAACTCTATCAGACCTGTAATCTGTATCAGACTTTAAAATATTTGCCGGAGATCACACATGAGCGCACGTCTATTTAGGTGAAATAATACAAAGAAGAATCTCGCAAGTAAATATTTAATTCTTTTGTTGCGAATAACTGAGGTCTTGTTTTGTATATGAACATATGGTAGAAAATGCCGCACTATACTATGACACTGGCCAGTACAAACAAATTAATTTTATTAACTTATTTTGACCACAAAGGTGAAGGTAGTAATTAACTGCATAATTAACTACAAGCAGTTAAAGTAGTGAACTGTATTAGAATAGGGTGATGGGGTTTTGAACATAGATTATGTAAATTGAAACTCGATAGGTATGTTAATGTACTTTAATAATGCAATTATTCATTTGCAATTAATGTAAAAAATATAAGTACAATTTTTTAAATACTTCTTAACCTACTTCCATGCATTCAATCATTCATACATACAACTAAATATGTAACACAGGTTACTTTTCTAGATTCTTTAGGAAATTTATATTTACAATTATATTCAAGAATAAAACAGTGTCTTTCCTGAATGTGATCAACTTTTGTAACCCAAACTAACTGTTCCTTTCTCATGAAATACCTTGATTTACTTTTGTCTCTGCTTCCCTCCAACAAGGCAGGGATTTGAATTCGAGTCTTAATTTAAGTCGTACAGACACGATACAACTTACAAATTTGGTGCCGCCATTTTACTGCTTTTCTTCTATTACCATGAGACGCTTCGTCGTTTCTGGCTGTAAGGAATTTCTTAAAAAAGCCCAAAGGAGGTCTTGTCCAAACTTGGACCAAGATAACTGAGGTGCACTAGATATTTTCTAATATCTGTGCATACTAACGGAGAAATTGCCTAAAAGCAGAGCTAGGACAGGGCTAGATGTTCTTGGCGGGAACATTATGCGGAGCGGTGCAAAGACCGACGCATCAGTGCTGAGTGTGCTACGCACTGACTTGATTAATTTCTTCTTTCTTCTGGCAAGCTCCTGGCTGGCCGCCTAACGGCAAAACCACATAATAAAAGTGGGCGGTGGCACATGCCGAATTCATTTGAGATTGAAAGGGTAGAAACTGTTTTCTTTCTTTATTTGACAAGTGGTTGCTCACACAACACAAACTGAGACAAGGATACATTAAATTGAAAACGATTACAAACGTTTTCCTTTACGAGTGAAAAGTAGCTATATTGTAATCTATTATACTGACAGTACTGGTGTACAGGTTCGAACTAAGGGATCGTCCGTCCAGGTTGGGTCTAAGGGGTCGTGAAGAACTGACATATGCTAATTTAAATGCACAAATTGGGTTGTACCCGAGGTGAAATAAATCTATTTTGAGTTTAATTATTGCTCATTCATTCTACATACGCACAGGGTGTTATCACCAAACTATACGGTGAAAAACGATAGTTTATACACCTGTTGCGGTGTTTCCCCAACAGACACCTTACATAATACGGCAAACGGTTATTTTAAAGATCTGTCATTTTCAATTTGCATTCATTTGCATTTAAATTTTTTTTTCAGTAATTGATATTATCATGGCTAGCAACCATCCGAATGTTTTTGTGCTACCCTATAGAACTAGCCTTGCATTTATACATTCCGTACATCTATTTGGCACCTAGGGGATTTTTATTGGTCAAACCATTCAACCTCTATCCAATCAACGCGCGGGTGCGAAAATCGTGTATGGAATGTAATTCGGTGCCAAATTCAGGTACGGAATGTAATAGCAGTTTATGGAGCAGCATGTCTTTGCGGTCCATTGAATCGCTTTCAGCAAGCCTGGTGGTAGTTAGATGCTATGCTTGTGATACGATGCTCCGGATTGCCTCCGGTTTCGATTCCCGTCAAGATTTTTTTTTAAGTTTTCTTTGTTTCTTTTTTAAAATTTGGGTTGGTTTTGTTTGGTTGCGCCCCGGAGCGAGCGAAGCGAGCGGAAGGCCATGTGTAATGAACGCCGATTACACTATTTTATGTACTTACTGTATTTTCGGCCTTTTCTTCAACTTCTGTTCATTTTCTGAAACCAGGTTCGCAGTACCAGTATGTTGACGACCTATTTTGTTGAAAATAATGTACCTAGACAACATGGGCAACAACCCCTATTTCTTCACCTAGTAGTCAGTAACTTCATTCCACTTTCCAGTACTCAAATCTAACCTTAGTTATAATTAAATGAGCGTAGGCCAAATTACTTTCCGTTTTAAAATAATAATAGAGATTTCGAATTTAAGGGAGCACACAATTTAAAGGGATAATTTTTATATTTATTCAGTGATTGGCTCAAATTGATTCTGATTTGACCTAGGTATTTCAAAGTTCACCAGACAATCAGTTATGTCATAATAAAAAGAAAATTCATTAGCATTAACATTTAACCCGCTGTGATTTACTTTGTATCAAACTTTCCCTGGAGCTTAAGTTCTATCAGAGAACATGATAATTAAAAATTCGCCAGACAATCAGTTATGACATAACAAGTAGAAAATTTATTAGCATTAATACTCATCCCGCTGGAATTTACTTTGTATCAAACTTTCCCTGGAGCTTAAATTCAATCAAAGAATATGGTGGAAAAATTTCTACATTCCCTAATAAATAAAATACAGAATGACGCTAGCACTGAATTTTAATGAGATATCATGAAATTATCGAAGACATACAGCAATAATGCTTCTATACATACAAGCACCCTAAGCATTATGATTTAAAACTAAACTTACTGTCTATACTCTATTTCGAAATGATGCGAAGTAATAAATCATTTTCTGATGGCTGATACATAGGCGTACATAATTACGTACATATACGTACATATTTTAAACGTTTACCTGTGCTAATACTCGGACTTTCCCAGCATTATATTTATCACACTTACGTTTTTTTATTACTATTGTAAACATTAAAATTTGACGATTTTTTGTATGCATACCCTAAAGTTTAAGTAATTGTAATTTTTCAGTTATATTTTTTCTTCCGAAGAAGACACAGTGTGTTTGTTTCATTTCATAGTTTCAATTAAAATGGCTAACTAATTCAGTTTTCTCTCCAGTGAAACGAGCGAGCAAATGTCAATTTTCTGTTAACGAAAAGAATATTATTCTTAATGTATATGACGCCCTCAAACATCAAAATCCTCTGTATAGCGTTGATACTGTGGTGGAAATGTGTTCGCAAATGACGGGTGTTTCAAAAACGTCGATATATAAATTAAGGTGTGAACGAAAAAGTGGAGCTGTAAAACCACCTATACCATCTTCAGGAAGAAAGACGGTGCCTATCGATGAAGACTACAAACTTATAATTAGAAGAACAGTACATTCCTTTTATTTTAATAAGGAAATACCAACCATCGACAAAATTTTAGGAGCCTTGAAGCAAGACCAAAATATGTCTCCAACGATAAGCAGGAAGAAATTGTGGACAACTTTAAAACAAATAAATTTCAGCTGGGAAAAACAAAGCAGAAAATCGCTCCTAATCGAAAAAGATGAAATTATTTGCTGGAGGAGACATTACTTAAGACAGATAAAGCAGTTTCGAAGTGAGAATAGAAAGATTTATTATCTGGACGAAACATGGCTTAATGAAGGATATACGGTTGGGAAGATTTGGCAAGACAAAAATATTTCAAGTTTTCGTCAAGCATTCTTAGAAGGCTGGTCCACCGGACTAAAACCACCATCTGGGAAAGGAAAGCGACTGATTATTACACACCTTGGAAGTGTTGATGGTTTTGTTGAGGGCGGTTTGTTAATGTTTGAGTCAAATCATTCTGGCGATTACCATGAAGACATGAATGGCGATGTGTTCGAAGAATATTTTTAACAAATGTTAGATCTCATTCCACCTAATTCTGTGATAGTGATGGACAATGCGAGTTATCATTCCAGAAAAGTTGACAGAATACCAACTAATTCATGGAGAAAAGCGGATATTATTCAGTGGTTTAGACAGAAAAACATACCATTTGATGAAAGTATGGTGAAAAGGGAACTGTTGTCCATAGTGTCCTCAAATAAAGCTCGTTTCACCGAGTATGTAGTTGACAAAATTGCACAGAAACGAAATATTACTATTCTTCGTCTGCCTCCGTATCATTGCGAATTAAATCCCATTGAACTTGTTTGGGCCCAAGTAAAAAGTTATGTAGCAAGGAGAAACACGACGTTTAAAATGAAAGATGTTAAAATTATCTTTGAGGAATCTTTAAAAAATGTCGATTCTGAAAAATGGCGTAAGTGTATTGAGCATGTTATAAAAGAAGAAGAAAAAATGTGGAAACTAGACCATTTAATTGACCTAACTGTAGAGCCTTTAATTATATCCTTGGAACATGACGAAGATTCGACGGATTTTTCTGACGACGAAAATGATATACCATAGTTCTCTACATAACTGTTTACACAAAATCACAATTCTTATACCTTATTATATAAATATTATATGTGATAAAATGTTACAGTAATACTAACTGTTTTTGAATATACATAAATAAGTGAATAAATAAAAGTACTTAGGTAAAACAGATATTTTAAATTAAATACCCAAACGTACGCTACTGCAGGTAGAAAATGGCCCCTTTGCTAATAAAGCCTATTGTTTGCAGCGGGATTGCCATACAAAACAGGGTGGAATGGTTAAAATATAATACAGCAGGCTATAACAGCTGTGGCTAAATATTTAGAAATCACAAAAATTTATTTGACCACTCTGTTAGCGTTTTGCATTTATAAGTAGGTTTTATTACTTCGCACCATTTCGAAATAGAGTATAGGTCTTAATGTTAATCCGGAACCTGCTATCCTAGCCTTAATAGCTTTTAGACCACCTTCTCTCATGACGAGTGACGAATTTCAAACAACGTTTCCTACAGTACTTTTTCGAGCCGACGAAATGAATTTGCTTAATTACTTATTTAATTTCCACGAGTGTCTGGTACTTGGAGACACTTTTTCCGATTTGGTCAATACTGTTTAACCAGCTGGACAGAGTAACATACTTGAAAGATACACATTATGCTAAAAATTTCCCGAGTCCTATTTGGACAGAATAACGTTCTAAGTCGAGTGAAGATTATTTTCTGACTAGTTTCCATATTTTTGAGCAGGGGGCATGCTACTACGGGTGAAGATTATTTTTACACTGATTTTTCCCCAGATATTTTTTAGCTTTTTTACCAACTTTTACGACTCTCCTAGAAAAATCTGGATTCTGCACCTGCAGCTATTAAAATGTTTTTACTAAGAACACTTCAAATTTCGCCGAAAATTTTAATATGGCAATTAGCGTTTTAACATGTTTTGTAAATTCCAATACCGCCGAGTGTTCCAAATTATAATTTTAATTCCACTATTAAAATTAGTTACATGCCTTTTGAATTCCGATCTAGAGCAAATTACGGTAATTAAAATTGGAGAACACGATTTTTGCATTTCGATCCAATTGTCTTTGTTCGGGGAATATTCTTAATAGAAACGCCCCCGGTCAATGGTTTTCTTTTTAGAACAAGGTTTGGGGGGACCTATTTTTGAAGCGTACAACTAGTGGTTGATATTCTTTCTAGTTAGTTCATCTAGTTTCGCGTTATAATGCAGTCGAAAAAAAAAAAAATAATTAAAAGTCGGCTGCACTTCGAGTCTTATTCCGGTTCTGGTGAAGTTAAACACAATGCCGCACCGTTTATTTGGAATATATTTCAATAGTAAGTTATTTTATTTTAATAAGGCTTATGATTGGTGCTTTAGTTGTACATTTTTTTAGGCAAAAATGATTTAACTTTAGACGCGGTTCGGGCATTTTTTTTGAAATTTGAATTTCAATTTAAATTTTGTTTTTTTAAATAAAATTATTATTTTATTTGAATGCTCTCTCGACGATCTAATTCGAAACTTAATTTATTTAAATTTTATTTATTGGGGAGCTAGTACAATTTGAGTTATTTTTTAATTAATTTGAAATGGTTATGAAATAATTTGTTGAAACAATTTACTCAGAATCGGTTGCTAGCTCCCATTCATTACACATGGGTGAAGTTAACCGTACCAAACTACAAACCACTGTCTGAAGACGCTTGTCTTTAAAAGACGCCTCTCATCCTTTCCGAACTTCTACCATACTCTTTGAAGCCTTCGGAAAATACTACACTGCAAAAGCATTTATTACATTCCGTATCTGAATTTGTCACACGGTTTTCGCACCCGCGCATTGATTGGATAGAAGTTCAAATTTTGAATGGTTTGACCAATAACAACGCCTATGTGACAAATGCATGTACGGAATGTATTAATGCGTCCCGTCTACGTATGAGTCATCGCCGGCCCCGTTGATTCAGGAACTGTGGAATTCTCCCGATGGCTGGACGAGAATAATATAGAGCGGCCTCGGTCCGTCCGGAGTGATCGCGATAGATTTTAGATTGTATATAAATAGCGGATAGGCGGCGAGTTGCAGTTAGTTAAGCACTGAGTGTTGAATTGTAAAGAGCTATTAGTTGCAAAGTTATAAGAGTAGTTTAGTATGTTTAATTGTATACACTAATAAAGAATAAAGAGACTATTAGTTGACAATAGTAAAACTTGTAACTTTCGTTTAGAACCCAAGGGAAATACGTAACATTTGGTGTCAGAGGTTGGATTTGGAAGGGACCGGATTTGTGAAGTATTCTTTGAGGAGAAAAGAGCATACAGGCACGTCAACGAGAACATTTTGATTGGTGGATTCTGTGAACATTTTATAACATTCTATGGTCAACACAAGGCAACAAACGGCAGAAATGGATTTAGAGACCATCACAGAAGACAACTTTATCAGGCACAATAAAGTCCCGACTTCAGAAGCCTGGTGAAAACCTGCAAGAGTTTGAGGGAGACGTTAGACGTCTCATTTAATTGACCTACCAGGGAGCAACAGAAGAATTTCAAAAGGAACTCACTGCCCAATATTTCGTGGATGGTATCAGAGATACAGAAACTCAGAAAATGCTACGTCTAGCCGAATTTGATAACATCCGTGAAGTTTTGAGTAGAGCCCTAAAAATCGAGGCGGCCTGTAACATCTTTAAGCCAACAATCAAGGACGTATCCATCCAAGAAGAAAAGCTGGTGAACAGTTGTGAACCAACTGAGATGGATGGTATTTTGAAAAAATTAACCGAAGTTCTTCAGACCACGGGGAGATTCCAGGAGCCACTAGAAGTTAGGCCATAGAACCGAAATGCTATAAATCAGTTCTATAGACGTGGCAGGACTAGACATTTCAAAAGGGACTGTCGAGTACAAATATTCCGGGAGCCACTAGAAAATAGGCCACGTAATCGAAATGTTTCAAATCAGTCTATATAGGTATGTGGCAGGACTGGGTATTTCAATAAGAGAGACCGTCAGTACAGCTACAGTCAACATCTCCATCCAGTGACGCTAGCAATTCAAAGTCAGGTCAGGAAGGGTTAGTTTTTAACCCAAACTTTAAGGCTAAGCACAAGGAAGGAAAATGGCATAATAATACAGATGCTTTATCCAGAAGGTCATGCGAGGATAATTATAAACATTGCCAAAGAATAGACCAACAATAAGGAATCACGCCCATTACGCAAATCAAGTTTAAAGTTGATCAGCAGTGGACCACAGAGCAACTAAAGAAAGATCAGCTTGAGGATAGTGAAATAACACAACTGATAAAAGCTAAAGAAGGACGTCAACCAAGACCAAGCTGGAGAGATATTTCAACTAAGGGTTTTACTTTTAAGTCTCTGTGGGTTCAGTGGGACTCCCTGGTAGTTGAAAATGGACTCCTTAAACGAGCCTGGGAAAGCGCCGATGGAAAAGTAGTGAAGACGCAGTTAGTGGTACCAAGGAAGAGGGTATCGGAAGTCCTGGAAAAATTACATAATAGTAAGTTTGATGCTCACCTCGGAGTTAACAGAACGATTGACAAGATCCGCGACAGATTTTACTGGGTCAACTACTGCCAGGATGTGAAATCATGGTGCCGGTCGTGTTCAACCTGTGCCTCAAGTCAAGGACTCCAGAGAAGATCTAGTGGGAAGTTAAAACAGAATGTGATTGAACGTCTCGCCAGTGACAGAATAAAGGCTCGATATGATCTTCAAGTTAAATCTATGGGATTTCAGATGAATGATAAAGTTTGGTTATATAATCCATAACGGAAGAAAGGAAGATCTCCCAAGCTAACGCCAGTATGGGAAGGGCCCTGTACAGTCATCAAAAGGATTTGACGTAGTGTATAGAATTCATGAGTGTCTCGCGAGAGCTTCTACTTTGGTTGCCGTCAAGATAACAGCGTCTCCAACGCCATCTAATGTAGGTAGCGTTGACTCGAGCGATTGCATTCGATGTCTTCGTGATGCAATCAATTTGCAGCATGAGCTTGTGACAATTCGATTTTGCCAATGTCAGATATTTTTAAAACTTCATTTATATGCCGCATTTAGGGAAAAAGATGCTGTATTTTGCACGCATCGGTTTATTAATTCTAAATTTATTAATTTGATTTGCTAATAATTCGTTTGAAAATGTCACTTTTCTAATATGAATTAACTATATTTTAAGTATAGGTTAGCTATATATTTGTATTAGCATTTATTACACGTTGTGACTCTTATTTATATTAGTAGATGAGCGAAAGCGATGCACCTTATTATTAAGATAACTTGGCTTGATTTGTATCATATTATCATGGAACAGCCAGCGAACCGATTTATATTTTTCAGAATTCTGTTAGTGAAGTTTGCAACAAACGCTGCATTTGACTCGTTGATTCGTATTTTAGTAGTAGACCTTCGTCCGACTAATAGGGATGTACCATTTCTTGTAAACGCCAGATGTCGATTTAAATTTTTAAAAGTTTATCGTTTTGTTAGGGAATATTCTCTGTTATTTCTTGAATCCCTTGATTTCAATGCATTAATTGTGGCCTCCTCATAATAAACGAGAGCTCGGTCGTTTATTGTCTTAAAATTGTTCCTTGTATCGAACCACTCGGCATGTTTCCGCCCATCACTACTAGTTAACTTGACGTATCGTGGGATCTCGTAGAACGAGAAAAACAAATTGACAATCGGGAGTTCTTCTAAGATTCCCTTTCAAGGTGAGAAGAACGTTTAATAGTACAGTCGTATAGAGACTCCACATTTAATTTGTAATTTAATTCAACTTATTCATTGGGGATATTCTGTGGAATCTCTTTGTGTTTTGACACGACCGATTAATCGGGATCTAGATACTGCTGTATTAGGTAAGCATTTTCTCTGGATTTCTTTTTCTATTGCCTGTGAAGCGCGTCAACGCCATGAGGCTAACGGTTTTTTTTTCATTATTTATAGAGGCTTCCTACGTTCGTCATACAAGACCGAGACCGTCGAATCGCTCATAGTTAGCCCTCACACACACAAGATCGAGGTAATTATTGCTATCGTTTTGCCTAAATTAATGATTTAATTGCTTATCTGTGTTACCTTTTTTCTGCATATACCGCCATTTGCTTTTCTCGCATGTTATCTTATCTACTCCATTTTATCTAATCCAAATTTTCATTTTAATGTAACTTTAATTTTGATCATATGGGGAAGTTTATATATTCTTTTTAGAGGTGATTCATCCCTATCTTTGTTATATTCAAGTTGTCTGTACCCTGGGTACATCTTTTATTTGCCGATGGTCATTGAAAATTCATTGATAATTTTTTTTTTGGGGAAATTTGTTTTATAAAGAAAATATATTCATGCGAGGGGTTTTTATTAAAGTAAGGGGGCCACTGGATTATTTCAGGGCACTTTCCGGAGGGTTACAAGATTTCCTGGAGGTCCATCGCGCATACCAGCAGGCGACTGCTTTTACCTGCAGTTAGAACCACCACTATCCTAGTGGGTGGGAAGCAGGCCTTGCCCGCAGCACTTATCAGTCAATCTCGACACTAGTGAGTGATATAACCGCTCTGAATTTTATCTCTTTATAATATGAATCAAGAGACAGCCACGCTTTCAATAGTTTTATTCTAGTTTGGTTCTTTTATTAACTTATCGAGTTTTTTTGATTCAATTATTGTGTCCGTTCATTGCGGCATATTATCATTGCTACACTCAAAATCAGTGCAGCTATTAGCGCACGCATACCTAGTTGTAATTAGCTTAGGTAATGTCAAGTGATCACTTTGATAAGAAGTATTTAGTGTAGGTATTGTACTCTGTTTATTTTATCAATTACTTTATGTAAGGTATCAAGAAAACACTCCGCATTTCAGAAATTAGATCGGTGAAGGTAATCCGTCCGGTTCGAGGTTTAAGCGAAGGTTATTTATATTACCTGGTACACGTAATATTATTGTTTCAATTCAACGAACGCGCTACCAAACGAAGACAGCAAGGATGACTTAACCTTGACGACCTTGCACTGTTAATATAATAATATATACAAGTCTTGAACCTTCATCAACTCGATATATATATAGGAGATTAGAAGACTGAGGAACAATCGGTATTAATTAGTATAAGCAGTATTATACAACATAATATAATGATAATCATAGCGAGAATCTTAAGCAATAATTAATGTACGTAGTTAATAAGAATAGAAGCTATGCAACGTAACGATCTTACATAATCTATCTAAAGGTGAATACAGAACTCAAATATTACCTGGAGTATTATTCAAATGAGTAAAACAGTTCTACATTTAACAGTCATTTAACATTATTTTGTCTTTAACTAACCACATTTTAATTTAACATTTTTCTCCAGATAGATTGTTGCTGTGTATTAAAAAAAAAGAAAAACTTAGTAGCAAATATATTGTTCCTTAAATATTTAGATTGTGTTTTTTTGATAGGTTAAGTTAGTTGATTATAATCCCGCCATTATTCTCGTTTTCTTGTTAGTTTGAAATAAGTACTAAGTACCGGTTGATTTTATGAGCTGACCTAGCCATCCTGTATAACACTAGCAGAGCTTTTTCCGTTTAGTTGGCTAGAACGGGTGGCGCTCAACCGACCCCACGACAGGGGCCGGGCTTTGTAACACGACTCTCCGGGGTTAGGTTCCTTTTTAATTAATTGGGAAAAAACCTTTACTTACATTTTGGGTTCAATCAGAAAAACGTGTTGCAAGCTGTCGTAGTCTAGAGGTTTAGATGGTTAGGTCTCAATTATGTGGCTATCGGCGGCGGCTCGGGTTTAAACCCCGTTGCTTTTTTTTTAATTTTTTTACGGTTGTTTCTAAACAGTTTTTGCTTGATTTTGGGCATGTCTTGGGTTAGTTTTGGTTAGCAAACAGTTTTTTCTTGATTTTGGGTATGCCTTGGGTTACGTTTGGGTTAGCACCTGGTTAGTTTCCTTTTCTTGAGCCCCCGTAGCGAGCGGAGGGCCATGCGAAAAGTGAAATATTACTTATTGTAATATATATACAGCAGCTTGCATGTGTTTCCGCGAATACGTTCACAAAGAATCCCCATTCTTTGAATGAATTTGATGTCTGTATCCGCATTTGTAACATTCGACCTTGACGGCAGCCAAAGTAAAGCACTCGCGAGACTCGTTAGAGTTCAACGTAGCCCCAGAAGCAAACTGAAAGTTGTCCACCTCGACAGGCTCAAAGCATACCACGGACATGAAGTAGCTATTCGGGACGATCAGATTTAAAAGGGAGGCAATGTCACGTCTAGCAACCATCCGAATGTTTTTGTGCTACCCTATAGAACTAGCCTTGTCGCGTCTACGTATGAGTCATCGCCGGTCCTGAATATTCAGGAACTGTGGAATTTTCCCGATGGTCGGTCGAAAATAATATAGAGCGGCCTTGCTTCGTCCGGAGTGATCGCTATATATTTTAGATTGTATATAAATAGCGGCTAGCGGCGAGTTGCAGTTAGTTAAGCATTGAGTGTTGGATTCTAAAAAGCTAGTAGTTGTAAAATTAATAGTTTAGTGTGTTTAATTGTATACAGTGGTAAAGAATAAAGAGAGTATTAATTTACAATAGTAAAAGTTGTACATTTTGTTCAGAACCCACGGGAATAACGTAACACTATTCTATTTAACATTTTTCAGCTTAGCAACCTAGATTTTTGCAAATCATAAAATAAGATTGGCATTAACCGATTAAAAGGCGTATGTAATGAAAATACAGTACAATCCATTGTTGACAAGGTGAATATGCTCTCAAAATGAACGAATCTCATATACCTCTCACATATCATACTCGTACATAAGTGTGTTTGGTTATCTTCTTATACTTCTTAACTGTCAACATATCGTAAAATTCGTAAACCAGTTGGTTAATAAAATAATTTTCTTTTTATGGAATTCCGTCGATATCTCATATGTATTTTAATTTTTCATGTTATAGGTCCGCTTATGTACGGCACAGTCCAGCGCCAAGAAAAAGGTATCCG
The DNA here is from genome assembly GCA_016904865.1 of Pissodes strobi. NCBI lineage: Eukaryota > Metazoa > Arthropoda > Insecta > Coleoptera > Curculionidae > Pissodes > Pissodes strobi. Next base: position 41,154 of record MU184322.1, on the reverse strand, counting down.
ATTTTATCTTATAGGAATTGTATCTTACGGTTTCCGATGTGCAGAAGCAGGGTACCCAGGAGTATATACTAGAGTAACGCATTTCCTGAATTGGATAGGAAAAAATATAAATTAGAGTGTTACATGACAAAGGAAAAAATTCTACAATAAAGCTATAAGCAAGCTATGTATTACTTACCAACGAGATTTTTCGATGCTGAAATATATCTAATTATTATTTATTTTGACAACATATTTTTCAAATTTATATAATATGGAAATTTAAAGTTGTCAATTATATATTTTGCTATATCATATTTTTATTTCCTCTTTGACAACGGATTTGGATATTGAGATGAGATACCTAACTAATATCTATTTTTTGAATAAATATGCAAAGAACTATCCATTTTTGGAAACCTTAGGAAAAAGAAGAAATTAAATGAAAATCCTGTAATTTCAAAATAATATTTTAGGATTAGCGGATGATTTGTCTCAAACTAAGTTGCTCTTAGAGCAAAAATGTATTAAGAGATGTTGTTTAGAATTAAATTCTACAATATAATTTTTTTAATAAATAGATTTGTATTTCAATAAAATCAGTTACCTAAGAAAATAAAATACAAAAAGTGAAAAAATAATTCTTATATTTTCATAATCATTGGTATAATTTCTAAAACAATAGTTTTATTTATTTACACTTATCACTTTTAAGAATATAGAGAAGTTTCTTGATAAATTAGCTTGCCTGTATTTTGTGGATTAAATATTATATACATATTACCATATTAGAGTGTATAAACAATGTATAAACTTAACATTATTTTAACTTAACACAGTCAAAGTCTTATACATATATTTTGGATTAGGTTAAGTATATTCACGAGTTCATTCGAAATAACATGAAAATATTACCTATCCCCTTGTTGAGTTGATGATATTTCTGAGATATTTAAATTTATTTTATTTATAATTAAGTTCAATAAATAAGTACCTTTTTATATCAGTGATAGGCGCTTCTAGAACTATTATGACACTTTTATTAAATATAGTTTGGGTTAGTAACTGCATTAACAACTAAAAAAGCGAATATATATGCAAGAGAGATGGCGAGGTGTTCCTTATATATCTTTGTAATAGCTAAAATAGAGATAAGGAAAAATATTAGCATGTAATGTACATATAAAAATGATTCAGAAAGTATTACGTACTTAATAAATTTATACAAATGTTTCCACAATATTAAAAAGTTTACTTTTTATTTGCCCTAGAAATATGAGTAAACTATTTTCTGATTATTTATTTTAATATTTTACATAATAATCTAAATGTGAACTGTATTAGTTAGTAAAAGGTTAAGAAAATCTACTTAATTTTAACCTCAGATTCACCTTTTTTTTTATAGCAATAGCACACATACTAAAGGGAGATCCTATGGCGCTCGACGAGCGCTGCAACGAAGCTGCTTTTTCGATTATATAGAAATGAGGCTTTGCCTAATTCTCCAAATTAACTATCTTAGAAACTCATAAACTGAGATATCGACTCATATTGAATTCGTTATAGGTCTTAAATTCAAACGAGTTTTACCCAAGCAGCAAGCTGACGTCTGGGACGTCATTACCAATAAATGACGTGATTTATGACGGCGATTTATAGACGGCATATACCAAACGTCATTTTTGCGTCTTTTTTTGGTAGCTTTTTGTTTGAGGCGCCATATGACCAATAAATGACGTGATTTATGACGTCGATTTCTAGACATCTGTTAGACGTCATGGACATCACGTCTTTTTTACGAGATTTTTTCGGCATTTCAAACTTAGGAAAAATTTATTTTCTCAGTAAATCAATTTAAAACCTTAATGTTAATCATACCATATTATTACAATGTTTTTAATCTTCGCTAAATTTCTTAAGAAATTTTTTTTTGAAAGATCGGGTTTGGTTAACAATAACTTTTTATTTTTTATTATTTATAAGTTGTGTATTTTTAAATTTAAATTACCTATGTACTCCAACACCTCGAATATTTTGCTTTAGCGAGCAAGGAAACCAAATGTATCAATTTTCTGCAAGGTTCAGTTGGTTCAGTGGTAGCGTGTTTGCCTTATGTGCCCAAAGTCCGTGGTTCGATCCCCGCAAGACTCCAAGACTTTTATTATTAATTTAGGTATTTCCGAGGATGGCTGAGAGATTCCGAACGTGCCTGTCAACTGCCAATGGCCGCCCCCCCAAACTAACAAACGTCAGCTGTCGGATGCCACGCCTGTGTTCGTTTACATGATCCAACTACTCCTACTACACCCGGTCAACTGTCTGCTGTCCGGATACCTACTCATAGATACGTATTTTTACGTCATAAAATGACGCTTTTTCACGTAATAAAATGACGTCGTTAGGCTGTGACATAATGACGTGATCCTATCGTCATTATGACGTCATTTGTCTGGTCAAAATGACGTAATAATCTGACGAAAAAATCAAGTGATACTGACGTCAGCTTGCTGCCTGGGTATCTGTAATCAAGTTTTTTTATAAATATATCCTCCCGAGATCCACGTATCGACAATATGTATTTAGATTTCAACTAATTTGGTTAAGACGACATAGTTTTCAAATAAAACGCATGTTATCTCAAATTACGTTTTTTTATATATATCCCCGTCTGGGACCCATGCCTGGCCTGAGGTAGATTTTAATTGGTTTAGACGTTGAAATTTTCAAATGAAACTAAACATTGGGTAAATCTAATTTGTTGACCATCTAAAAATCATGTTGACCAGTCCCTTTTGCAGAAGGTATGGCGACCAAATTTCCTACATAGATGTTACTCGATAAGACGCTTCTGCTACCACCCCTAATTACCCCCCAACCCCCTCCGGAATTCCACTTCCCCCTTGCACATTTTAATAAAAATGTGTTGACCGCCCCTTTTCCAAGAGCCTAGAGACACCAAATTACCTGCGATGATGTTACTCGATAAGGCGCTTCTGCTACCACCCCTAACTACCCCCCAACCCCTTCCAGAATTACACTTCCCTCTTGCACATTTTAATAAAAACGTGTTGACCGCCCCTTTTCCAAGAGCCTAGAGGCACCAAATTTCCCACGATGATGCTACTCGATAAGACGCTTCTGCTACCACCCCTAACTAGCCCCCAACCCCCTCCAGTATTACACTTCCCTCTTGCACATTTTAATATAAACGTATTGACCAGAAATTTGGTGCCTCTAGGCTCTTAGAAAAGGGGCGGTCAACACATTTTTATTAAAATGTGCAAGAGGGAAGTGTAATTCTGAAGGGGGTTGAGGGCTGGTTATGGGTGGTAGCAGAAGCGTCTTATCGAGTAACATCATCGCGGGCAATTTGGTGCCTCTAGGCTCTTGGAAAAGGGGCGGTCAACACATTTTTATTAAAATATGCAAGAGGGAAGTGTAATTCTGGAGGGGGTTGGGAGGTAGTTAGGGGTGGAAGCAGAAGTGTCTTATCGAGTAACATCATCGCGGGCAATTTGGTGCCTCTAGGCTCTTAGAAAAGAGGCGGTCAACATGTTTTTATTAAAATGTGCAAGAAGGAAGTGTAATTCTGGAGGGGGTTGGGGGG
>MU184322.1:13127-37558 GCA_016904865.1 Pissodes strobi | reverse complement strand
GGGTTGGGGGGTAGTTAGGGGTGGTAGCAGAAGCGTCTTATCGAGTAGCATCATCGTGGGAAATTTGGTGGCTCTAGGCTCTTGGAAAAAGGGCGGTCAGCAGCTTTTTTCGATGGTCAACAAATTAGATAGACCCTTTTACATTTGTCCCCGCCGTTGATACGCGCCTACTATTGGATTATTTTGATCCATTTTGGATTTGAAAAGTTGCGCTTTTCAGTCAAATATTTCCAAAATACTCAAAATGTCTTAGTGTCATTTGCAATATATGATATTTATCATATTATTAAGTTTTATTTAATGGAAAATAGACACAATCAAAAGGAAATCCAAATATTATAGGAATATCATAATTTTCTTATTATTATTCATATTTTTCAGAAAGTGGTATTTCCCAAGAACGGTTAGGTTTCCCTAAATTAACTTTTCTAAAAAAGGCGTTATATATATTATTGAAGATATCTATCTATTCGCCGATTTGCAATCTAAATTAAAAGTAGGTACTGACCCAAACCAATTTTCAAATTATGCATTTAAATATTTCATATCCTGTAATTGCTTTACAATATCTATGAAATGACCAATGATTTTAGCATAGGTACTAATTCTGCACAACGCCTTAAAATTTAGTCTTTGTCGTCCTTTCTTTGTTCTCGCAAGGATGAATGGGGGATAGGAAGCATAGCTGGTGACATCGCCAAGGCTGGATTTGCCACTGCTATGATGTTGTCTCCACTTGCTGCTATAACTTGGACCTTTGGTGAGAAATTGCACGATTCATCGTCGTTTTCCGTAGAATCGTCATTTTTTTTCTGTTGGAAAGAGATCATAATACTAAGAATATAAAGGGAATTCAATATTTGTTGTTCCTAACATAGGGCGAACAAAGCAGGAATTGTTTATTCTCATCTGAAGGATGTTAAAGCAATAATATAATAATCACCTTGTATATTTAATAATAATTGCGTTCAATACTTATAGGAAAATAAAGGGAAATACGAGGCATCTAGAATTATATCAAATAATACTCAGTTATGATGGTTTTGTATACGAGTAGCATAATTCTCCAGCGTACAAACCATCGGTTTTAAACTCCACCGAAAGCCAAAATGAATTATGGCAATGGCAATGTTATTAACCGGTAATCGCAAATCGCAACTGCGAAATGTATAAACAGCATACTTTTCAAAAAAAGCATTTCATAAAAACGTCACGCAGTTCAGCTTCCTGAAAGATTCATTGCATCTTTTTTTACTATAATTATTTTATTACTCATTTTTACTAAGAACACCCATCCTATGCAAAAATACATGCATTCGAGGTTACGTATCAACGAATCTAATATAATTAGCTGTAAATGTGTCGCAAAAAGTTTTCAACAATAATTGAGTGTGCTTGTGCACCACACACCAGAAATGAAATTTCTTTTGCCATATACATAAAGATCTAATATTTTTTGAATATTGCATAGGTTTTCATAAAAAAAGATCATATTTTTATTTTACGCAAATTCCCTGACACGAATGGTGTAACTCCGGCTCGTTCAACGATCGATTCTTGTCACGGAAAGATAGGCGTTCGGCGCGGACGTCGTGGAACAGACGAAAATGAAAGATGGTTATCTCATGCTTGGTTTGAATTGTGGACAGGCCGGTATCAACTTTCGCCTCGCCGATCTCCCTCTTTTTTTCGTTACCGATTCGCATTTTTACATTCCCTCTTATGTGACAGCGACTGCTAACCTACCAGTTAGGAATTGTAACTAAGTTAATATTGACGTTTCCTCCTACCCTAGGGTGATCGAGTAGCGTGTAGCCGCGTGAATTAGTATTGGGTATTGGTTATTTTGCGTTTTTATTTTATTTGTTTGGATTTCCGTCATATCTTGGGTTAGTTTCTGTTGATTGCGCACCCGCAGCGAGTGAAGTGCCGTGCGTGAACTTAATACTTGACGATACTCCTGACAATATCATTTCATTCCTTCGCATATTTCATTTTTCGAATGGCCCTCCGCTCGCTACCGCTCGCTACGGGTAAAGGAAACTAACCAGGTGCTAACCCAATCTAACCCAAGACATATCCAAAAACAAGAAAAAACAGTTTAGAAATATAACTTTAAAAAAAAATTAAAATACCGACGGGGTTTGAACTCGAGTCGCCGAAGTGAAGGCTATTCATGCAAACCCCTAGACCACCAGGGCACATACAAACGATTGGTTGCGTCACGAAGACATGGCGCGCAGGCAGGTGATGGTGCGCGCGCACGCATGGAATGAAACGATATTGTAACAGCATCCGCAAGTGAACTTAATGAAGACGTTCTTAGAAATTTGTATTTGCCGATCGCCTGTGGGGGCGCAACTAACAGAAATTAACAAAAACTAACCCAACAACAACAACAACAACATCATTTATTTCATAAAGTTACAGTTTTGGTGGCTTCCTAAGGTAATTATAAGTCGCGTTTACACGCAGCTAGCGCCGCCTTTCACATCTAGTCAGACGTGATTTGTAGGGGCGCATCGCTGACACGCCTAGGGCTAGCTAACCTACCTATAAACCTATCTATGTGCCGTTTATACCACTGCAATTTGCTTCCCCGGGTTACCTACCCTTTAAGCCTGGTTCAATGTGTATTACCGAAAGGCTGATGTAATGCAGGCTTGTTTTGAGTGCTAAATGTGTGACGGTTAGAACAGAGGAAAAACACAATTTGAAAAAACCTCTTTCACGTTTCTTTGGCTTTCACGTAAGGGGCATCAAGATGCCCTATTGTGAGGGATGTGTAGCTGGAAATTGCGTATTGGGCATTGCCCATTCAATCAAGGAGCAAATATTAAGCGAGCTTCGCCAAGATCGCTTTCCAGCGGAGCGCGCAGGACAGCCAGTCAGTATGTCTGTGTCCTGTCTTTTGTTCTGATCTTATACTCGCTATGTGCGTTTATTATTGTTCAGGCGGCCTTGGGTTCTGGTAAAACAGAGACGTTGCCCTGTGTATGGGCCCATGCTTAGGTTTATTCTGCGGGTCGTAGCGCACATTGGCTATGTTTGCCGTTAGTGGCGAACCGCGTATACCAGAGTCATAGAACTTGCAGGAAACCTTGTCGATATACTCCTCGACCGTGTCAAGATTCGACCATGAATGCAAGTCCATGACTCTAGTATATCGGCTCGCCGAGAAGGCCGCTCTTAGGTACCGGTTCTGCATAACCTGCAGTGCCTTTTTGTGCGTACTCGCCACAGAAGACCATACAGGGGCTCCATACATTAAAGTCGGCCTGACAATAGTTCTGTAGATGTTTACTTTATTTGCCGGGCTCAGAAAAGATCTTGGTCTGATGAGCATATTTAAACTTTTTTGGGCAATAGCGTTCTTTCTGCGGATCTCGGTCATATGTCAGGTAAAGATCAGTCGCTTGTCAAACACTATTCCCAAGTACTTTACTTTGTCTTTTACGTCTACTGTAATGTCATGTATCGTGAGTGGCGTAATGTCCAAGTTAGTTCTCTTTTTGGTTAGTATTGTTAGTTCTGTCTTTGGGACGTTCAAGTTTATTTTCCATCTCGCATAATATGGGAGAAGGATGTCGAGGTGATCTAGGAGTTTGATTTTTGCTGTCTGCGCGATTTTGGATTGCGAGTAAATTGCCGTGTCATCGGCGTAGAGCACTAAGGAAGTGTTAGTGGAGGAGGGGATGTCTGCTATATAGTAGTTGAATAGCTGTGGGGACAAAACAGTGCCCTGCGGGACGCCGGCTTTTAGCGGCCTCACAGACGAACTTGCCCTGTTTATGCGTACAGAGAGAGTACGCCCGGCAAGGTATGACTGGACCAATGCTGTCAGATACAGCGGGAAGCCAAGCTTCACATGCATCTTGTACAATAGTCCGTCATGCCACACCCTGTCGAACGCCCTCTCTATGTCCAGGAGAAGCAGCGCAGTGCTTTGACCTCGGTTAAAGCCCTGCACGGTGTCGTGTGCAATCTTCGCTGCAGGCATGGTAGTGCTATGCCTAGCCCTGAAGCCGAATTGCGCCATGGGCAGTACACCGAGTCCATCGGCTGCGCCGCTTATTCTGGACAAGAGTAGTTTCTCCGCCACCTTCGCCATGGTGGGGAGCAGGGAAATCGGTCTGTAAGAGCCGGTTTGCCTCGGATCTTTGCCTGGCTTATGGATCATCATGATCTCGGCATGTTTCCAAGAGGATGGGAAATGCTGTAGGCGAATGATGGCGTTTACAATGTGCAGGAAATGTATGACGGATTTCTTCGGAAGATTCCGAAGAGTTAAGTATGGCAAGGTATCATTCCCAGGAGCTTTATTTCGGGGCAGGCGGTTTAATATAGACCTAATCTCCCCCGGGGTGACAAGCAGTTTGCTCATCACCGCCGGCGGGATAGGGTATTTTCGCGTTTTCAATTTAGATGCTATATCAGTAATGCTAGTGTGCGCAGGGATGGTATCGGGCGACTCCCTATGGAGCCCCTCCAGGAAATCAGCGAAGGCCTCTGCTTTGCCCTCGTCACTCATAATATCGTTGCCGTTTTGGCGGATAGCCGGCATGGGCGCAGAGGCTCCTCTGACTTTCCTGGCCAGGCTCCAAAGGGAGCCGTCCTGAGCGTTTAAGGAATTTACATACTGCATCCATTTATCAGTCCTGTACCCGCTGATTTGGATTTTGATGTTATTAGTTAGCTCATTCATATGTAAATAGTCGATTCTGGCATGATACCTTTGCCATCGGCGCCTAATGGCGTTTCTAGTCCTTATTTGCATAAGAATATGATCTGGGAGGGAGTCTGCAGGGCGCTCTTTCCTGACAGAGTGAACGAGTGTATCACGGATACGCTGGATGTTTAGGGTAAATGATTGGACTTGAGCCTCTAGTTCCTGGATGCTGTCTATTTGGTCGGGAACCACCGTTGCTTCGTTCAACCTGCGCCTGAACTCCCTCCAATCGAGATTCCTGTATGAAATTTTCATTTCGCAGGTCTCTGGCCGCCTTGGTTCAAGGCAAATCACGATTGGGAGGTGATCAGAATTCAAGTCATTTATCGCCTGAAGCGGTGGGACGTCAGCGATTCCCTTCGTAACAGCAACATCCAGGTAGGAGGGGGTAGGGGCCCAAGCTGGGTAGAAAGTTGGAACTTCGGAGCGGTGAAAAAGGAGATCTGGGTTATTTTCAATTGCACGGAACATCATTCGGCCCCTGTTGTTCGTAGATCCGGCGCCCCACACAAAGTGTCGGGCGTTTAGATCCCCGATCAATATGGACCTTCTGTTGTCCGGGAAGAAAGCCATGAAGTCATCATAGGTAAAGGGAGCGAGCGGAGGAACGTAGGCCCCCGCAATACGCAGACCGTTCTCGGTCTCAATGCAAATGTGTTCTGCTACAGAGCGGATGCCGTGGACTCTTTTATATGGAATCGATCTACGTATTAGGCAGGCCACGCCGCCTCCGCGCGGATTGGGCCTATCAAATCTCTCGACCTGATAACCCCGAATCTTCAAAACAAACCATGGGTCTATGCGGGTTTCCAATAAAAAAATAACCGAGAAAGGATTATCATGCACAAATTGTTTAAACTCTCCCAATTTGTGCCTGATTGAATTACAATTCCAACTACACACTTGAAACATGGAACAGACATCTTATATGTTATATTTTCCGATTTCCTCGGTGAAGAATCTCACCGTTGCTTGAACAATGGCAATTTTATCGCCATTGCACGCCTTGATCATTGAGAGAAACTCGTCTAACGCAAAAAATAATTCGTTGATATTGACTAATGAATTGATTTCGTTAATTGTATCTGAAAGCTTATGAAAATTGTTGTTTAAATTAGTATATGCGTTTTGGTTTGAATTAATATTAGGATTTACAGGCAATTTTGCAGTGGTATTATTTGCACTTACATTTTGTTTAAGATTAAGATTCACGTCTCGGTTTTGGGGCGGTCGGCTTCTCCCAAGAGTGTTTGGGAACTGCTCGTCGTAGGGCTGTCTTTCGGTCCGGTCTTCTTCCCGTACTTGATGGTGGCTCTTGTTTGAGCCCTGACATCTTCGCTGGCCAGCACGTTCATGTTCGAGGGTGGTTTGAGAGTTTTGCCACGCCGGTCTTGCCGGGGGTGGCGCAGGAATGTAGGTCTGTTTCTGTTTGGGTGGTGCTAACAGGTTGACCTTGTAGGTGTAAACTGGGCACTCAGGGCTAATAGAGCGGTGCTCTCCGCCGCAGTTTACACACTTTATTTCATTGGAGTCACACATTGTAATTTCGTGTGGACCCGCACATCGTGAACATCTCACATTTCTTCGGCAGTACGTCGCGGCATGTCCCAACCCTTGGCAGCGCTTGCACTGCATAATGGGTTTTTCTGAAACCCGGTTTTCCCAAGCAACCCTTACGTCCAGTATGAGTCTGCATTCCTGGTTGAGCTTTTTTAATGTATATCCTGTGTCCAAGACAACAAGATAGAGCGGTACTCGAGTGCGCTTCATGAGGAATATATTTTTGGCGTTTATGTTATATACGTCAGTAAGCTCCTGTTTGATGTCCGATATGTCTATGTCACCGTCCAGTCCACGTAATACGAAGGCTTTCGTTTTGTGGTTTGATTCAGCGTAACTGTGATACTGTACGCTGTCTTGGTCTAGGCTCCTTTTCAGGAAGGCCCAATCTTTTTCCTGCTCACAGTACACGATAACTGTGTTTTTCGTGTACTTAAGTGTATACTTAGTAATTTGATACTTTTTAAGGTCAGCCTGGAGGGCCTTGTGATTGTTGAACTTGCCTTGAATAACAATCGGCGGCGGGGGCTTGGCTTTCACTTGTTTTTGTGTCGGTGATTTGTCCAGAACATGTGCCTTTCTCTTTGATGTCCTCTTTTCTACCACTTTTCGTCGCGAATTCCCAGCATTAGGCTTATACGATGATGCATCACTGGTTTCACCCTCGTCCATGTCCGATAAGGGCTCATAACGGTTGCTTGTCGGGACCGGGATTTGCCCTCCGACCTCTTTTACGGCTCTAATATGACTCTTGAATGGGAGTGTCTTTAGGGACACTTTAAAGAGGGTGCTTTCGGGCGGAGGTACCAGGGGCTCAGAAGTAGCAGGTTGTTCTATTGCGTCCTTCTGTGGTTTCCGGGCGGTTTCGGTCGCGTTTTCGGAAGTCAGGGCCGTTTTGTGCTGTGTGGTCTCCGTAGAGGTCATGGCCTCGGCGTTAGAGGTCATGATCTGTTGGCAAGTGGGTTTTTTAACGTATTTTGCCTTTTTTCTTCCAGTATCGATTTTGGAGAGTACAGGCTCTTTTTTTTGAGAGGCTGCAAGTCCGTGTTCGGCTCTGAGATGGCCTATGGCCTTGTTTAAGTCAGGAATTAACGCTTTCGATTCTTTGTTAGATGTAGATCGAAGTGGTTCGATCAGGAAGCTACATGTTTTACATTTTTCGATATAAATTTGCATTCGGCGGTAAATTTTGCGAGTTTTCTCGTAAATCGCCTCGTCCGTGTTTGGCTGGGAAGAGCATGATGCGATGGAAGTGTTTCCATCGTCAGACTCGACCATATTCAAGGCTAAAGTCGGGGTTCCGTCCCCGAAAACTGAGAAGAAAAGTGGATAAATCCGCTAGTTTTTACTAAACTGCAGTAGCCAGTGAAGCAAACTATTTGTAAATCTAAGTAGAAGTACCCGGAACAAGCGAAAGTTTTTGCAGAACGTAAATAAACAAATATTTATTTGCAATTTTTTGTCGCGATAAACGATTTAAATCTCGCTTGGCTCGATTGCACAGGGAACCAATTGACCTGTTCTTCGATCGACGCGCGATCGAAAAAACTAACCCAAGACATGACGATAATGCTAAAGAAAATAAAAACGCGAAATAACCAAAACTATTCCAAGCAGCTAAACAGCATTTCTAAGTGTAGATGGACACATCCATCATTTAGACTGACTTATCATGTACATGTACATTTTATGATTCTTACTAATTGGAAATATTACAGAATTGAACTGAGAACTGTATAGTGTATACCTACCTCGTCATTAAACATTATTTTGAATCCTAACGTAGAAATAAATACCCTTTTTTAAACCAGAACAACTTGATATATTGCAATTGAAGAAATATGTTTAATAATGAGCGTAAAACAACGACATTGCGTGTAAATATTCGAATAAAGGACTGGTACTTACACTACCCGTAGACCCGCATTCTTGTTCTTGCCCCTGAAACTTACACAAAATAACAATTTACAATAAAGTGTGATATGAAAACAATTGTCTTAAATGTTTTAACTACGAGTATCAATTGTAAATATCTTTATAAACATGCCCCCGGCTCATGCCCATCGGTTTCGACCACTGGGATTCTGATTAGTTTGTTCCAATCACACTTTAATCTATAGAAATATGTTATAAGGGCAGGTCCAGCTTCCAACACAATCGCCGGAATCCGGAGTCTCTCGTAAAAACTAGAAGCTAGGGAGCTGCATTCTACATTTGCTTCTGCATGCGCAGAAATTGATTGCATCACGCAGACATATCGTAATACGAGATGGATCGACCAATAGGAGAGGTCGATTTTTACATAGTGCACTATTTGGGTAAAGGATCTTTAAATGCTGCGCGCAGGATGCGTGATTGAAAGAATGACGTCTAGCCCCTGACGGCAATTGACTATCCATCGCAAATTTTATAGCGCGACTGTAATGTAAATGTAGCAAAATTCTAGCAAAATTTCTGCAACGCCTCGGTGGTGTAAAGGGTAGCGTGCTTGCGTGTCATTCCGGCGCTGCGGGTTCGATTCCCGTCGATCGCGACAGATGTTTTGCTTATTGTTTTTTTATTAATTCACATTTTTTTCTTAATTTTGGGTTAGTTTGGGTTAGCCTTGCCTTGGGTTAGTTTTGGTTAGCACTTGGTTAGTTTCCTTGTCTTGAGCCCCCGTAGCGAGCGAAGCGAGCGGAGGGCCATGCAAGGCCATAATAATACCATGGATAGTCAGTTACCGTCAGCGGCTCATGAATGTTACAGACCAGTCCGCGTAAATCGTCTAATCACCTGATCTCTAGACGCTTGTGTGTTTATATAATTGAAGATAAAACATAACAATGGTATTCTAGCTAACATTTATATTAGGTATAGTTGCCGGTACCGGCTAGACGTTAGTCATTGAAAGCAGTAAAGATTGTAAGTTGTAAAATGAAGGACGACGCGCGACGGTTCCACCGTTCCACTCATGCGGAAGCAAGGAAGCAGAAAGGGGATTAAAGAGAATGCGGTTCCCGAGATTCTAGTAGTTACCCATGTTTTTACGGTCCAGTGAATTGCTTGCAACAGGTCAGGGTAGTGCAGTGGACAGACTCTATGTCTGTGATACGGGCGGGCGGCCCGGGTTTGATTCCCGTCGGTGGCAAGACGTTTTTTAAGGTAACGTTTTTTTTTAATTCGGGTTAGTTTTGTTTGGTTGCGCGCATGCGTCAAGGCATTTTAATTCTCTTTCTGCTTCTTTGACGAAGCGAACCGTCGCGCGTCGTCTTTCAACTTACAATCTTTACTGCTTTCAATCAATGCAATCCTGCGCACGCGGAATCAAGGAAGCAAAAATGCGGCTCCCTGGCTTCTAGTTTCATGAAACGTTTATTGAAAATATGTATTTTAATATATGGGCGTGTCCATAGCTTATGTTTTTACAAGAGTCTAGATCACTTTTCGATGAAAAAGCAGCGGTTATGCGCAGTGGCGAAACAAGAATAGGTATTATTATGGCCATTGAAATGAATATTCATTTCGATGATTATGGCTTTGCATAGCCCTCTGCTCGCTACGGGGCGGGGGCGCAACCAACAAAAACTAATTCCATTTAAGTGGTTGCCTATATTCAGGCGTCACGCGGCCAAAGGTAACATTAGATTTTCATGTCGATGATGTCGATATAGGATATGTTTACACATCAGTGCCTCACTAGCAAACTCGCTGCAGTTTTTTTTCATTTTTTTTGCTACATAGTATATGAATTTGAATTGCTGCTATATGTCTATTGATTTACAGCACTTGTAATCTTTTGTGCAAGAAACAAGCTAGCTTACATTTGTGCAAAAGTCGGGTATCACCAAGGGCGCAGGCACGTCTTACTAGAGGTTTCCACCGAATACAAGGCCCTTCAAACTGGAATAACGTGTAACACAAGTAAAAGGGTAGCTCTGCCTCTGTCCAAGCGCCGGACGAAGGGTCTGCTGGCAAATTGCCTAGTAGCAGTGCAATCCAACCCCCGTGCAAAGCCAGACAAAATATTATAAAACATAGAAAAAGGCTGTAGTAGTAGTAGTAGTAGTAGTAGTAGTAGTAGTAGTAGTAGTAGTAGTAGTAAACTCTCTATTGGCCTTTTTCGTGAGAAAATTTAGCCAGAAAAGACCTCAATCCGGCTTAGTTAGAGCTGGGGCGACCCATCCCAGATAAGTTACACCTGATGGATAGAGATACTATTTTTAGAGCCTCCAGTATGTCGAGTATGTACTCCTGGGGCCTCAGACTGTTACATGCACGGCTTGTTTTAATGTTCGAACACCACCGGCTGGACATTCACACACATTTAAATCTTGTACATGCACGGGGCTCTAACCCCCGGCTGGTCGTCCGAATCAGATTCGGGGAATCTACACAGTCCCTGAAAGCCCCATGGGTCCCCAAACTAACATATATGTATATGAAGCTGGAACAAAATGGCCGATACCCGACACGGGCACACTCGACCGAAGACGAATCGGAAGTCCAGAAAGGTTATAGTAGTAGTAGTATGACTCGCTACTGGCCTTTGCGTGAGCAATTCAGCCAGTAACGACCCCTGTCCGGGCTTAGCAAGAGCTGGAGCGACCCTTCCAGATTGGTTACACCCTGGCGGACAGAGATACTATTTCTAGACCCTCCAGTATGGTGAGTATGTACTCCTGGAGACTCTGACTTGTACGTGCACGACTTGTTTTAAGGTACCCGACACGTGTTTACTTGACCGAGAACGAACCGGAAGCGAGATTTCAGTTCATAGTGCACTTGTGAATGAGAGGCTCGTGATTGGCTAGCTACGTGAAATGACGCATGTCTTCGCGATGCAACCAGTTGTTTGTAAGTCAGCAGATGGTTTAGGTGTCGGGTTGTTTTGTTTACTTCAGTGGTGTCTGCATGGTTGGCCTTCACTTCGGCGACCCGGGTTCATAGCCTGTCGGTTTATTGTTTTTTTTTTAAGTAAACAGTTTTTATCTTGTTTTTTGGGTTTTTCTTGGGTATTACTTGGGTTAGCACTTGGTTAGTTTCCTTTCCTTGAACCCCGGAGCGAGCGGAGGGCCATATACTTGCCAATTGCAGGTCTTTAAATAGCATGCATGCACAAGTGCACTACGAACTGAAATATCACGAACCGGAAGTCCTAGAAAAAGGTTATGATATAAAATACGCATGCAAGATTATGTTCGAATGGTTTAAATGTTGGAAAGTTGAACGGTGCGGCTAGCGGCTAGATGCAAGTTGGAGAACAAGTGGCTTAAATATTAAATAACCCCAAAAAAATCAGCACAACATAAGATAACCTCACATCACTTCCGATTCGTCTTCGGTCGAGTGCAGACGCGTTCGGTGACGGCTCTTTGAGCGCTATTGGCACAGGCCATTGAGCGACACGTGGCAAACGTTTAGTGACCGTTTTTCTCCCCGAGGAAGAACCGGATGTCATAGCCAGCGTAGTCTGTGCCTTTCATAGCTTAGCCAGAAGCAATTCTGTGCCTTTCATAGTTTATAGCCAGAAGAAATACCCATTCACACCGGTACCCAGGCCGGGAGGGACCGGATGTCTCTGTGGGACCATTTCTGTCTGTGCAATTCAGTAGCTTATATTTGTGTAAAGCTCGATGGTCACGTGATGGTTTAGAGCCAGACACTACGTGGTCATCAAGTAATGGAGCTGGCAATTGCCTAGGAGCAACGCCATAAACAAAACCTGGAACCTGGAAGATAACCTCAATATGGACTTTGTTTGGACTTCCGATTCGTCTTCGGTCAAGTGTACACGTGTCGCAAATATATTATAAATATATTTGACGTGTCGGGTATATCGGCCATTTTGTTCCAGCTTCATATACATATATGCAATTTGGGGGCTCATGGTGAACTTTCAGGGACCGTTTAGACCCTCCCGAAGAAGATTCAGACGTCCAGCCGGGGGTATGAGCCTTAAAAAACCGTGCATGTCCAAGATTTAAATGTGTGTGAATGTCCAGCCGGTGGTGTTCGAACCTTAAAACAAGCCGTGCATGTATAAGTCGGAGCCCCAGGATTACATACTTGACATACTGGAGGCTCCAAAAATAATATCTCATCCATCAGGTGTAATTTATCTGGGATGGGTAGCCCCAGCTGTAACTAAGCCGGATAGAGGTCTTTTCTGGCCAAACAGAGAGACCACAGAGAGTTTACTACAGCCGCGTTCGTTTTTGTCATCTTTTTCCCCGATTTGCTCTGAAAATTTGACAGTCACGAATTCTGTGCATTTAAAAGAAAAATCCAAGTCACGTGCCGTCAAAATGTTAGAGCAAATCGAGGAAAAAGATGACAAAAACCATATAGCTGCATTTACATTCAATTTGAAGTCAACTTCAAGCTGAAATTTGCCTGCTTGTCATATGGTGACAGCACGTCGCATTTACATTGGACAAAATTCCAAGTTGACTTTGAAGTTCACTTTGAATTTTGTTAAGCTGCTTGCCAAACGCAAGCAGAAAATAAATTTGTAGGTTAAATTATTTTTGTTTATTTTTAATGTTGCTTTGTTCAGGTTAGGTCTAATTTATCTATGGGTTAGGTAAATTTCAAATTTGTGTTAGAATAAATTAACATTTGTATCAAACAATTCGCACACATGTAAAATGGACTTTGAAGGACCCCACTTTGATGAAAATGATTTTTTTGAAGGCACTGTAATTGAAGAAAACGATTTCAACGAGGAATTGTTCTTAAAAATTATTTGTAATTATCTTGCAATTTAAAACACACAAAATAAAACATTCCATACGTATAATTTCGTAACCTAAAAATTCGTTCAAGCTGCATTTACATTCAATTTGAAGTCCAAGTCAAAGTGCAATTCGCAAATATGTCATTTACATTGAACGAATTTTTAGGTTACGTAATTATACGTATGGAATGTTTTATTTTGTGTGTTGTAAATTGCCAGATAATTACAAATCATTTTTAAGAACATATCCTCGTTGAAATCGTTTTTTTCAATTACAGTGCCTTCAAAAAAATCATTTTCATCAAAGTGGGGGCCCTTCAAAGTCCATTTTACATATGTCCGAATTGTTTGATACAAATGTTAACTTATTCCAACACAAAATTTAAATTTACCTAATCCATAGATAAATTAGATCTAACCTAAACAAAGCAACATTTTAGGAATATTAAGATAAACAAAAATAATCTAACCTACAAATTTATTTTCTGCTTGCGTTTGGCAAGATGGCAAGCAACTTAACAAAATTCAAAGTGCACTTCAAAGTCAACTTCGAATTTTGTCCAATGTAAATGCTACGTGCTGTCACCATATGACAAGCAGGCAAATTTCAATTTGAATTTGACTTCATATTTGCGAATTGCACTTTGACTTGGACTTCAAATTGAATGTAAATGCAGCTTAAATTTAGGAGTAAATACATTTAAATATATTATGACAAAAACGAACGCGGCTTACTACTACTAAGTATAACCTCAATATTAGTCAATATTTGCCCATTGTTTTGTTTTGATTGTAAATGTTATGAAAAGTCAAAATTCAAAATTAGTAAATGTAGTAATTAATTTTTTTTACTACTAACATGATAAATCACCATTATTGACTCCATTCCTCAAATGAGAAGTAACATTTCTCACCCTAGGTAAATAATAATATTAAAAAAAACCTAGGTCAATAATGAAACGGAAACGGAAAATGTCAAAATGTCAAACTTGTTAGTTTGACAACTAGTTGTCATTTCGGATTATTTGAAAAATGAATAGGAAATGATTCATTTCAAAATCTAATCAATTCAAATAATGATAAGGATTGTATCAGTGGTATTAGTAAAACAATTATATACAGTATGACTCACTTTTCATGACCCCATAATATTCTTATTAATAATGCGATTTTGTCAAAATTTAGATGGAAAGAAGGTACTTTGTATGTATGGAGCTGTCAGGAGATTATGTTACGATATCTGTCAGTTAGACAACTGAACTTCCAGGCTACCTGATATTTCGAACTATTTGAAAAATAAGTAGAAAATGACTAACATAAAAATCAAATCGAATCAAATATGGTAATATATCAGTGTTAGTAGTAAAAAAAATTCTATATATACCTCGGTTGAGAAGGCCATTATTAACCTCGCACATTATATCCTTCGGCGCTACGCGCCTCAGGATATAAAAGTGCTCGGTAAATAATGGCTTACTTCTCAACCTAGGTATATAATATACTATTATGGGCGATACGCGATGGCCATCATAGAAAAATATATCACATCACAGTGGTAGTGATTTACTTGATACATCATGGATGATGGTTCTTAAAATTTATTATGAAGATGACAAGAACAAAAACATTTAGTGGTATGTTAGGTAGGTATTGATATCATATTCAATAGAAAAATATAGAAAGGGTACCTATATGCCTAAAGGTAAAACAAAGCGTTGCATTAGTTCTAGTTATACCACGGTATAAATATTGTTTGTATTCTGGTTATGATAGATATTACAACATCTATCTCATCATTCATGAGCCATGAAGACAAGCATTAAATATTGAAATATAACTCATAAAATATTCTAGTCAGCACTAAATGCAAGGCTGGGTGCTCTAGGGATAATATTCGGGATAAAAAATCCCATTTCTGGTAATGTGAAATGCAAATTATTTTAAAGAGGGAAAATAGATTCCTGAAATGATGTGCCTTCATGCCTCCATCATAGCTCTGTGTGGATCAATTTTGTCTGTACTCTGTATAAGCTAATGACAATGAATGTAAGTAAGAAAGAATTAAATCACATCTCTACAAGTAGAACTTAGTGTATTATTTTATTACCTGTGGTGAGCTAGAATTACTATAAGTAAACTGTGAATCTGATTCTTCTAGTTCTATCCCCAGCGATGTTCTCTGACTATCTCTGAAATATTTGAATCAATTCAATTTTTGCATAGAGAGGTTAAGCATTTGAACTGAAATTATTTTATATATACCTCTATTATATAATGTGAACTATATAACTAATTTTAATGTTACATTTATACCTTAAAGCTTGATGATGACTTCTTTGAAACAAAGAATGTAGGGAATGGCGAACGGCCAATGCTTCATCGTAGTCCTACAAAGAAATACATAAAATCAGTTATATTTTAGATTTGACTGGGTAATTTTCAAAGATGACTCAGATTTTGACACTTTGTCACAGTTTGATATAGGTAAGCATTTACTAGTGGGTCTACCTAATTTGTTGACCATCGAAAAAAGCTGCTGACCGCCCCTTTTCCAAGAGCCTAGAGCCACCAAATTGCCCACGATGATGCTACTCGATAAGACACTTCTGCTACCACCCCTATACCCCCCAACCCCCTCTAGAATTAAACTTCCCTCTTGCACATTTTAATAAAAACGTGTTGATTCTGGGGGGGGGGGGGGTTGATGGGTAGTTAGGGGTGGTAGCAGAAGCGTCTTATCGAGTAGCATCATCGTGGGCAATTTGGTGCCTCTAGGCTCTTGGAAAAGGGGCGGTCAACACGTTTTTGTTAAAATGTGCAAGAGGGAAGTGGAATTCTGGAGGGGGTTGGGGGGTAGTTAGGGGTGGTAGCAGAAACATCTTATCAAGTAGCATCTATGTAGGAAATTTGGTCGCCATACCTTCTGCAAAAGAGACTGGTCAACATGATTTTTAGATAGTCAACAATTTAGATTACTAGTTCATTTTGATATGTGATCAAGTGTTAAGGGGTGAACATTTTACCACCAGTATGATAGAGCAAATAGCAGAAAGATTTCACAAAATTCATAAATATTAAAAAACTGAGAGATGCATATTGATTATTGTGCATTTATTTATTTTTTATTTATTTATTAATGTAAAACATTTGATTAGTGTAACAAAAACAAAGTCAACACATGCACATTTACAGAATATCTGATTTAAATATATGTATATTAATTTGTTGAGAACAGTATTAATTAATAAATATTATTTATTTGATTTTATTTTCTATACTTAAACGTTTCTGCGTTTGATTATAGTGACTTTTTCATTGTGGTTTTAGTTGCTAAGAACATGTTTTTTTTGTGAGCTTTTAAGTACTAATGCTTAAAAGTGAGTTCTATATATTTATTAAATAAATAATTCTGTAGCACCGCAGCAACCAATAATTGGACTTGTCACATGGCTACTTTTGAAAAATGAATAACTCCAGAAGAAGTTTTTTACAATGCTGATTAAATTAATAGTAGGGTACAATTATTGTTCTCCTATAAAACGCTGGTAGATAAAATCTTTATTGTTGAATGAAACACTACAAAATAATATGTTTCAAGCACTTGACATGTGCACCATCTTTATATCGGGTCCTTGAAACATAATCATTATATAACTTACTATGAGCTATTTCCAAATCCACATTAGTAGTTAACATTCCGGGGACTATATAATTATGCCTTATTTGCTGTTTTGTCAACCATCACAATATATTCAGTTTTTGTTTTTAAACTGATATAAATACACTCAGGTGCAATAAAAATGCAACAAGTTAACATTTGGTAAAATTTGAAGTATCAATTTTTTTTATTTTCAGTCCAGTTTTCGTAAATTTTAGCAAACTTAAATAAAATTACTAATTTCAACTTGTATATCCGGTTTTTGTTAAATGTTGGCGTTTTAGCCATTATACAGGGTTAATTAAAGGACTGTTGCAGGTATAATCCTAATTTTAAAGCACCCTCTGGACTAATTTCGTAATCAAATTCTTTCAAAATATCAATTTTTAATAAAAATCATTCCATTCCTACATTTTTCACCTCTTTAGGTTCATTGACTAATTAGTAATTTTTAATAGCCAAATGAACTTGTACCCAACAGTTTACTTTAAGAAATACTTATTATTTTTTGATGAGGCTTTGCTTGTTGTTGCCTTAATGACAGTTTAAGAATGATTTCTTTTAAGCTAGACCTATACTACTACCATGGTTTTAAGTACGGAAAAATGTGCAAAAGCTGGTGTTCTTACTGAATATGGAAGTAATTATGAATATGTTGCAAGAATTCTTCATGCTCACCACATAAACAAATTATGAGACTTTAAATTTTACCAAATATTAAGTTATTGCATTTTTTTACAACTGAGTACATATAACAAGTTTTAATCAGAACGACAACAACTAACTACAGCAGTTACATGCAAAGCAAAAGCATATAATGTATGAACCTTACCTTGGTGTTGTCTATTACATTTTGATTCTGACGAATTCTGAAATAGGCAAATACTAGCTGAAAACAAGTAAAATATTTGGTAAATAGTTTATGTTTTTAAAAGCAAGCAGTGTTCAATAAATTGTTTATAAATATACAGTTCTTATGAACTAATAACTAGGTATAAATATAAAAACCAATTAAGTTGGGGCTTGGAACCTTCGGCAAAATTCACTACTACGCAGTTTTATCCACAGTACAGAAATAATTTTTTTGCATGTTCTATCTTGAAGTGCTAAAATTCTGTTTCGGTATTGTGAATAAAACTATGTTGTAGTAATATAAACCAGTGACAATTCCTAGGGATAAATAGAATGTATGTATTGAAAAAATCTAGATAAATAAACTGTTAACATCATACTTGTTAACACTGAAGTAAACTTACATTTACAAAAAACTGTATGTGTCTGATCATTACTTCCTTAGGGGGTAATGATCTGATTAATTTTTCATGTTCTCTGGCAGTTGATGAAAATATTATGCCGATCAGATATAATTACAAGATCAATCGACTTACCTGTAAGGATTACATTAACAATTACAGTTTGTAGTATACAATTTTTTCCCAACTGGTACAAGTTTTAAAGAAGTTATCAAAAAACATAATGATTCAGCCGTCTCATGACGGCCGCTCGAGCTTGTCGCCATGTTGCGTCATTACAATTTTGGTTCCTGAGATTTTTGATTGCATTGCATTTGGGGTGATAGGGAGAAGGTAAAGACTGGGTGGGTTTGTAATAAGGGACGGCGGAGATGCTCGGATAATTCCTATCGATCTTCCTTACAGGTAAGTCGATTGAACTTATCCTTTGCATCTCCGCCGTCCCTCATTACACTTTGTAGCTGCTTAAAGTATTTGCGATCTAATCTACATTAACTGAAAATTGCGATTTTCTGTAGTCCTAGATTTGCATTAATTTGCAAGTCCCTTTTTATAAACTAAAATCCAAATTTGTAACCATTAGATTTAATAATACATATATGAAGGTACATATATCATGTTTAAAGCTTAACTGATATTAACCTACTTGTTAACTTACTTTTAATACTATACCTATATTCTTATGTAATATGATAACAAGTTGGTAAGTAAGTTATAATTGTAACCTAATATTTATATGATTCCTTATGATTCAATAAATAAGATGCAAATTCAGTGAGATTACCCGCGATAGGTTTGTTATAGAATTTTGAGAATACTTTTGATTTTTCTGTCCAGCCAGCTGTCTTCTGAATGGTTTTTAATGTATCTCCCATTTTTTGAGCTGCTGAAGTTGCCACGTGTCGCGTGCTGTGTGCCCCAAAGATTTCCGTGTTTATACTGCTGGCTTTTATTATTGACTTGACCCATCTGCAAATGTTTTGACTGCTCTTAAGAGAATATGGCAGTTTGAGCAGGTTCTTGCAACGCATCTTAAGTTCTAGGATGTTTATGTGTACACCACAGTCTTTTCCGTTCCAAAAACCCGTGTGATTTTTCCCATTGCAGAAAACGCCCCAACCCGTTCGTGAGGTGTCAGAAAATATTTCTAAAGAAAATCTATGTTGAGAAAAACGCTGAAGAGTATGTTTTTAAACCAACAATTCAAATCTTTTTCCATATTGAAAGTTATCTTAATCTTTGAGTCATATCTTCTATTGTTTAATTTCAATGCTAAGATTATTTTCCTCTCTAAAGATTTTATGTGTAACTAGCCATACCGTACAACTGGCCAAACAGCAACTAGTTTTCCGACAAGTTGTGCAAATAATCTGATTTTACAGTTATTCTTTTTCCTAATGTTTTGTATGTCTTTATAAATTATTTCCCTTTTCTCTTGAGTTAATGTCATGTTAGTTGTATTATAAATAAACCCTAAAAATGAGCATTGTTGCCCGGGAATAACTACGCTTTTTCCGGAATTAATTATAAAACCTAAATCTTGTAATGTTTGTGTAATTTTATTTATACTTTTAAGCAATTCTCTTTTGAATTACCAATAACTAGCAAATCGTCTAAACAGAGTACAGTTTTTATACCTTTTAATTTTACATATCTTACAACTGGTTTCAGAAGTTTTGTGAAAAGATATAAACATAAACCAAATGGAACGCAATTAAATTGGTATAGTACGTTGCAAAAATCGAACCTTAAAAACTTTTTATGGCTACTGTGGATAGGAATAAGGAAATATGCATCTTCAACCCGTAACTGGTGAGGTGAATTTTTTGTAACGCATTTGGTAACGTTGGGTTATAGATACCCAGTTTGTTCCAGACCCTTGAAAAAAATAAAAAAATTTAATGAAAATCAAGAAAGTTGCTTTTATTTATAGTGCTAAGAATTTTTAATTACAAAAAATTTGTAAAATTAAACAAAAAAAAGTAAAGTGTCCACTAATGTACAAAATGAAAAAAAAAATTATTAACCTATTGTTACGTTTTTCCCGTGGGTTCTTAACAGAATTACAACTTTGCTATTTTCAACTAATACTCTCTTTATTCACTACCTCTGTATACAATTTAACGCTCTAAACTACTCTTATAACTTTACAACTAATATCTATTCAACACTCAATGATTAACTGAATTGAACTGACTATCCGACTCCTAACATTCGCCTTAGGTCTGCTTATATATAATCTCCAATCTATCACGAATATTCGGGAAGTATTCCGAGGCCACTCTATATGATCTCGACGAGGCCATCGAGATAATTCCAGCGATCCTGAAACTTCGCGGCCGGCCGGGCGATGATTCATACAGACATAGAAGCGAGCGGCACGGCGGCGGCTAGTTCTATAGGGTAGCACAAAAACGTTCGGACGGTTGTTAGTCGTGACACTATGTTATCAAATATTTTTATAAATTTTTATGATTTTTTTCTTAAAGTATCATTAAACTTATATTCTAAAAAGGTAAATCTTTAATAAAATGTTTTGGTTGTGTATATAGAACTTAACATAAGATTAAACTGCAAGCCATCATTCAGCATTCGCGGCACATGGGAACTGTGCAACTTCCGCAAATCGGCACCTTGCATGTATTACAGATTTTCTTAGTCTTTCTGTCAGAGCCAGGTGGACACTTCCTGCACCTGACTTGTTTATCCAAGTCCTGTGTGACTTCTTGTGGAAGTGATTTTTGCAAGATTCTACTAATATTGAGTCGCAATTCACGGGGGAGACGTTTGTTTAGAAGTTCATGATCCACAAGTCCTTTGGCAAGCATTTTTAAATAGTTCAGCCTAGTTACATCTGGATTCCCAGGACATGCAAAATAAATAATGTAAGAATTTACCATGCTGATGTTCATCACTGTGAAGAATATGGCCAACGGCCACCGCCTTGTGCGACGACTTGTCGAATAGACTGTACACTTCTCATCTAATGCGTCGACCCCACCTTTCGTGCTGTTGTAAAAACCAATAATTTCCGGTTTTTGGGTTTCCGGATCGATTGCTTGAGTATGGTGCATCGAAGAAACGAGAAGCACAGCCTTACTCTTCTTTGGAACGACAGAGGCTAGTGTCATGTCGTTGGTAAAACCGTAGAGAACGTCTCCTTCTTCTCTTTGTTTTGCCGGTAGAAATTCTTTCGGAATTTCTCTTTTATTTTTACGCAGAGTTCCTACGTAAGTCAAGCCTCTTTTGGTTAGCTCCTGAACAAGACCTATTGAAGAAAACCAATTGTCAGCCGTTATGTTCCGGTGAGTGTTGCAGCACTGCCTGTGTTGGTTTGGGAAATTTCCGTTCTTCATCGGTGAGTGTTCTACCATCACTGTCCTTTCCGGAATAGATGTATGCATTCAGCAAATACTGTGTTTTTGCGGCTGTCATTGCCATTATTTTAATTCCATATTTTCTTGGTTAGTTCGGAATATACATCCGAAACCGGCATCGACCGCGAAATCCAAGTAGCATTTCGTCAATGCAGGCATACTCTCCAATTGAGTAGCAATTACGACATTAGTTCGTCGTATGATTTCGTTTAAAATTTCCTCACTAAATAGAAGTTCCCATGGAGACTGTGGCATACAAAGCTGACCAAGGGCTCTTGCAGGACCAATTCTTCCTGGAAGATGGGTAATAATATTCTGCCTTCGTGTACGAGTGTTTGAAGCGGGTGCTTGTTTTGCCCATACGAAGCCATTTTTGCCATGGTATTTGAATTGTTTTCGTAGACGTTTTTGCCTTTTTCCAAGTGGTTCGTAGTCGTCTGATGAATATAAGCTATCTGTTTCGTAGTGTTGCGATGATAGAGAACTTGATACTACAGATAAAGGATGACTTACAGTACCACAAATACGAGTACGTTCGTTTTCATTGTCGGATGCTTCTTGTTCTGATTCACTGACATGGTCACTATGAAAACTCAGGTCTGTGATGTCTCCTTCATTGCCACTGCACTCACTTTCGTTGTCATCAAAAACAGACGTAGCCCACTCACTAAAACCAGGTTCAGTTGATTTCATGCACAGCTTTCTAGACGCCATAGCAAGTAAAAATAAAAAACAGAAAAAACAGCGAACTGTGACTTAACTGGTGAGGACGGGTAAAAAATACCCCGATTTTCGGAAATTTGCTAATAAAACCAGACACTACTCTATTTGCGGGACGCTTGTACTCTATGCCGACCGACAGTAAACTGATTTGAAGGTACCTACCTGACTAAGCAGCGTCCTTGGTGTCACAGTTTGTTCACAGTAGCGCACTCAAATTTTGTCTGGGTATTTAATCCCCAACCTCACCAGTTACGGGTTAAGATCAATTTTCCCAAGAATGCGTATTTTGAAATAAAATTTTGTGCCGTCCTGTAGTCTTTAAGTTTAAAATGGGATGCTGTCATATACCTATTTAAGTTTTTTTTTAAGTTGAGCATAAATCGATATTTCCCATTGGGTTTTTTTTTAAGTACGACGATAAGAATTCGCCATCCACTGATTTACATTCCTCGACAGCCCCGCTTTTTAAAAGTTCATTACTTGCCGATTGATACTTGGCGATTTCACAGTTCTTAATGTCGCAACGTACTTTGCTAATCTGGAATGGGGTCCTTGAAAGGAATTTTATAACCCTATACCCACGGTAATATTGAACTGTTTACATTTAATTTCTGCCAATTTTGAATATTAGTTCAGACGGTTGGCTAATTAAACTATTGAAAAGGAGGGCTAAAGCCCACGGACTAATTGTTCCTGTAGTTGATACAAGGAGTTGTCTTGACGTGTAGTTGATTTAGTACAGTTTCTACTCCCAGATTTAATTTTGGTGGTCTGAGGACATTGCAGTTGGCAGCTGGTATATACTTCTCTATCATACTACTTTATTTGGTCTTTTAAATAAGTAATTGTTCCATCTAAAAACTATCTGGGTATGTAATTGTTTCTGATGTTGAAGTCTCATTCGGATGAATTACTTCCTCAGCTAGCGTGAGAGGATCTTCTAATGCATCTGCAAATGCAAAAGAATTTCCTTGGTTTTGCTACTTATGAGATCGATTGCATCTGCAAATGCATCGATCTATTAGCATATTTACAGTATCTGCAAATGCTGTAATTTCTGTTTTTGAACAGAAAAATAGGTATGTTCAATACCTGTAACTGCAATTGCAGACAGTGGAGGGTACGATCGATTGTATCTGCTAATGCAACGAACTGTTCACCTTTTTGCTTGCTGCTTAACCTTGGTTATGCTATCGACTGCATCCAGTGGCGGCTCGACCATAAGGTCAAATGGTCAATGACCTTCCAAAAACGACAGGAGAAAACAAGAAAATTAAAAAAAAACCTATTTAAATTATGCTTTCTGTAAATCACTTTTTTTATTCTAATATATACAAAACTATTCCTAAACATCGTAAAATTTGTCCAATTCCTGCTTGAAAAGTATAACTTTACCTATTTTCTATACTACGGGTCAAATTGCATTTTACCATTAATTCCCCTTATATTTTACACGTAATAAACTCCAGAGCCGCGGCTCGAAGCGCCGACAAGGCAAGATATACTACATATAGAAAATTGAATGGACTAAGGTGCGATAGAAATAGTCGATTTTGGGCATTGACCGCAGCATCACGCATAACAGACGGCAAAGTAACCTTCGAACTATGCACCTGTTGAAATTTTATCCTGAAACGCGACCAGCGTTATAATGGATTATTAGAAATCTATATTTAGATCGTTAAGAATGAAAGAAAGCCGATCTATTTTTAGTCGTTGTCACGTCTTTGAGGGATAATGATAAGGCAGTTATTGCTTGAGGCGAGCGCGAAACTCGTAATAATTTTAAAATAATGAACTATTGACTGTTTTTCGATCTCGAGTTGATATTTTATGATGTCTGAACCCGTGGAATCGTGTTTGGTTTGTAAAATTGTGCGGTTAAAAGAAAACAATTGCTTGGATTTATTTTTCTTTATAAATAACTAAAAATTCAGGTACCTATAGTATTATCTAACACAAGAATAAAATACGGATGATTAAAGAACACTTTTATATTATCAATCCGTAAAATGGAATATAATTGATAATGATTTATCTCGCTTCTGCACCGGGTCGACTCGGAATGAATCCCTCGCCGCCCAGCTTATTGACACATCTTTTCCTTTTTGCTGACGCTTAGGTGTTTTGCATCCCAAGCAGAAACAGGGATCACAGTCGGCCATGCTACCGAATTCCACGTCCCCGTGGAACTATCCATTACGATTTTGGTCTTATAACTGCTCAGACCGACCAGTACGATTTTGGTCTTCTGAGTACTTGGGTTGACCAGCACGATTTTGGTCTTCTGCATGTTTGGTTTGACCAGGACGATTTTGGTCTTATACCTCTTCGATTTGACCATGACGATTTTGGTCTTGTACCTCTTCGATTTGACCATGACGATTTTGGTCTTGTACCTGTTCGATTTGAC
>MU184322.1:0-13117 GCA_016904865.1 Pissodes strobi | reverse complement strand
GATTTTGGTCTTGTACCTGTTCGATTTGACCATGACGATTTTGGTCTCCTGAGTACTCAGTTTCAGATTCCGAACTCACCTCTATATTGTAGGCCTTTAATTTGTCAAGAGCTACGATGCCCTTGTACTTCCTCTGCGAGCGGGAAGAGCCTTCAATATCCTCGACCACATAACGATCGTGATCTAACATTTTAACAATAGTGAATGGGCCACTATATTTTGGTAGCAATTTTCGACTTTTGCCATCATTACTAGGAATAGTAGTGCGCATTAATACTTGTTGGCCAACAATAAATTTTTTACCAGCGCTACGATGCGCATCATATGATGCTTTCTGACTCTTTTGTCTTTCGGTAATGGCGATTTTTACCTTGCTTCGAGTGGCAACTAAATCTTTGTCATGGGTTGACTCTAAAGATATTTCGTTAGCCAGAAACGAGTTGGCTACACCTCTTGGGGAATAACCAAATAATAGTTCGTAAGGTGTTCGTCCGGTTGTTGAATTCGTCGTAGAATTCAACCCCCAGCGCACCTTTGGAACAATTTCGTCCCATCTTTCCTCATCTTCTGAAGATGCTGACAGGCATGCCAATATTGTGCGATTATATCGCTCCACCTGGCCATTAGCCCTTGGTGTAGCAGTTGCATTCAGAACATGCTTAATATTCATATTCTTACAATATTCTTCGAACTGTTTACTAGTGTAACAAAATCCTCTATCTGAAATAATTCTTCTCGGGACACCGAAATTTTCTATTATGCTATCTAAGAAAATAATCACTGGACGTACTTTGGTGGATGCTACAGGTTTCATAAAAACAAACTTCGTGAAAGCATCAACTACAACAATTAAATATGTATTTTTCCTCTTCGATTTTACAAATGGCCCCAAGTGGTCGATATGAAGGGTGTCAAAAGGTTCATCGATTTTTTCTATTGGATGCAAAAACCCAGATTGTTTACCACCTGGCTGTTTATTATACATGCATGGTAAACAACAGGATATAAATTTATGTACATAACGCCTCATTCCAGGGAACCAATAGAGTTTTGACAATGCTGAAAGCGTTTTGTCTTCAGAAAGATGCCCATTTCCATCATGAAAATGAAGTAGTATCTGACGTCTCACTGCCCTTGGTACTAACCACTTGTTTCCAGTCGGCATTACTTTGTAGAGTCTATTATGTCTGAGACAATAATTTTTATGGATATCTCGATCTTCTTTATCTTTAGGTTGTCTTTTCAATACTTCGAGTATAAACATGCATCTTTCATCAGACATTTGCGCATTTAATATCCAATCTTCTTCGTTTATATTGACAAGATACGCATTGACACAAGGCAATGTACCAGATTTTGCACAGTCAACATTAGGTGGATTTCTGCTCAAAGCGTCGGCATGAGACATTTTACGCCCTGGTCGATATTCCACAGTGAATGAAAATTCTTGGATGCTCAGCCACCACCTTCCTATCCTTGGTACCAAATCTCTTTTGTTTAACGTTGTTCTTATTGCATTGCAATCAGTAATCACTTTAAATTCGATCCCAATAAGGTAAATTCTAAAGTGTTTCAAAGACTCGACCACCGCCATCGTCTCCGACTCATAAGAGTGGTATACTTGCTCCTGTTTCGTGGTTTGTCTCGAGTAGTACAACACTGGTTTTAGACTGGCGTCATTTTGAAACTGCAATAAAATTCCTGCAATCCCAAATTTAGATGCATCAGTGTGCACTTCAGTTTTCAGATGCGGATTATAAATAGCCAGCAATGGTCTCGAAACTAATTTTTCTTTAAGGATTTTGAAAGCTTCATTTTGTTCCTGTCCCCAACTAAACTTGACAACCTTTTTCGTTAGCGATGTTAGAGGTTTCGCGATCAAAGCGAAGTCTTTGATGTACTTTCGAAAGTAACTTGCCAGTCCCAGAAATTGCCTTATTGAGTGAACATCATTTGGTGTGGGAAACAGCCGCACAGCCTCTGTCTTGTGGGCACCTGGTTGGACTCCTTCGTTACTAATCTCGTGACCCAAGTATTCCACTTTTTCCTCAATTTCGTTTTGAGACAAATTGGTCACAGTTACATAACCACGGTCTCCCTTGGTAATGCACTCGTCAATATAGTACTCGTGCATTGGAACTGGTCTCAAAGCACCCCGAACGTATACATCACCGTAGATGGCGTTTCGGGTTGTTATACATATCATTGCGGATGTTCGGGGTGGAATAATTGTCGTATGCCTCACCCATAGAGGTACTTTCTTTGCTGGTAAATTTAGAATTTCATTCAGGTTTGCATCAGTAGGCAAAATCCTTACTTTTTCCCCAGAGACTATCGTAAGAACCCCGGGTTGATTTAGAAAGGTTTGCCCTATCATGACAGGAACATCTTGAATTGAATCAGGCACAACAAATGCCTTTGCATCGCCTTGGGCCAGATCGATTTTGACCGAGACGTTGGTTTCTCCTAAGGCAGTAACCTCAGAACCACCATAACCAGCGATGGACATAACGCTGGGAGTGCATTTTAAATTTAAGGCTTTTGCTTCCTCTGCACGTATAAGTATTGCTCCACATCCAGAATCTACGTAGGCTTTTGTAGGTTTATCATTAATGAAGCAATCAAAATAATAATAATTTTCGTTGTGCTCCCCAACAGGACGAGAATTTATGACTTGATTCTTCATTGACTTTCTTCGGCAATCTTTAGATAAATGACCTAAACGCTTGCAGTTGGTACATTCAATCTTTGGTTTGTTGCATTGATTGGAGAAGTGGCCTTTTTCTTTGCAGTTATAACAGCGTACCATGAACATTTTATCAGCGCTGCTTCCGCTTTTGAACCTCTTCGTTGTCATGGATTCATGTTCTCTAAAACTGCGTTTAAATCCTCTGGGCTGACGATATTCTTTTTCCACTAAACCTGGTGTCTCTGTTTTTAAGGATGCTAAATACTCTGCATACAACTCATTGGGATTTTCGTATCTACCAGCTCGTGCACCTGCTTGAATTGTGGTATCCCTGATTCCATCTATCAGGCAGCAAACAGCCTTTTTCCCATCAATTTCACAAGCATTGAGAAGATCAAGCTTATTAAAGTAGTACTGTTCCCAAGACTCCGTCGGTAGTTTATATCGGTTCACTAAGGTTCGCAGTAACAACCCAAAATCATTGTGGTCTGGAAATGTTTTAAGAAGCAGGACCTTCCATTCGGCCCAGTTATATTGGTATGATGGTAGATTATCGTACCATTTCCTAGCCAGGCCAATTAGGCGGCTTTGCATATTAAAGACAATCAAATGGTCATCCCACTGGTTAACTTGAGCCAACTGTTCGATTTTATCAATCCATTTGGACAAGTTATATTTGGATTACCAGGAGCAAACTCAGGAATGCATTCGGCCCTAACCATAACCCTTGGAGTTGGGTTATAAGAATGGTTTGGTCGTTCCAATTTATCTTCCAACAATTTTTCCACTAAGTTCTCTAACCGGTCGATCTTTGAGTCACGAGAAGTCGACGCTCTTGGACTAACAGAGCTCTCAACTTCAACTGTTCTGTCTCGTTTGGGACTTGGTGTGAAAGTTCTAGTATTTTTCTTTGATTTACGGCAAGCCCTCTTATGTCTCTTATAATCATAATCGCTCGAGCTAGAACTTGAGCTAGAACTACTGGATGAAGATCTGTGACGGCCCATATTCCAGTAAATTGCAGCGCCCCGGTATAGAGCGCAATAAATATAATAATATAAAACAAATATATAGCAAGTAACTTGTTTAGAAAATATTCAATAGAGATGAAATGCAATTTATCAAGTCTACACATTCGATTCACACTCGATAATCGAAACGCTTTTATTTTCAGTACTAAATCAGAACCCAAATAATAGTATAAACAAACTATACTATGCCCAAATGTTAATGTTTTGATAACGTCACCTAACCAGCCTAGCTTAGAGTAATAAAATTACAAAACAGAGCAACAATCATAGCATTCTCCGAACTTTCAGATTTTTGTTTACACAAGTGTCAAGTGTTCGTCGCCGTCGTCCGGCCGATAAGAATAAGCAATATTAAGTGCGCTTTAACGCAGATTAATTGGCGACACAGAACTGTTCAACATATAACTTATTAAATGCGTTGGATAATAATTATTGTTCTAAATTATCATCTATAAAAATCAAATGTCTTGTAAAATAAATGTCTTCACCAATTAATAGTCAATAAATTTTAATTATACTGCATCGTCCAACTTACGGTTTGATGTGTTAGAACGTCCTTAGTTAATTTGCCTTTTACCACATTTAGGATTGCACTAATAAACTAACACATCCGATGTAATTGTCACTAGGCACCTGGGTCTATCCCACCGCTGCTCTATTATCTAACACAAGAATAAAATACGGATGATTAAAGAACACTTTTATATTATCAATCCGTAAAATGGAATATAATTGATAATGATTTATCTCGCTTCTGCACCGGGTCGACTCGGAATGAATCCCTCGCCGCCCAGCTTATTGACACATCTTTTCCTTTTTGCTGACGCTTAGGTGTTTTGCATCCCAAGCAGAAACAGGGATCACAATAGTAAAAAATCTAGGTAAATTTGGGCGTGGTTCAAATTTCGAAAAAAAATTATATTTTTTAACGTTTATGACCTCCCTATAATTATGACCAGGAGCCGCCACTGACTGCATCTACAAATGCAACGATGTTTTAGCATATTTACAGTGTCTGCAAATACTGTAATTTCTGTTTTTGAATAGATAAGTAGGTATGACCACTACCTGCAATTGCAGATAGTGGAGGGTACGATCGATTGTATCTGCTAATACGACGAGCTATTCACCTTTTTGCTTGCTGCTTAACCCTGGATATGTGCTAATACTGTAATATCTGTTTTTGAACCGAAACCAAGAGTGTAATAATTCGCTACCTTAAAATCGTCTTAAGTAGAATCCGTCTTGTATAGTAAATTTATTCCAAGAAACCGCGTATTGCATATATACTCAAAATTTTAGTGGCACTAATATAACCATTATCAGATAAACCGATTTCTAACATAAACAACTAGTTATCTTAATGGTCACTCACAATAAGCGCTGTGCTTCGAGAGATATCGAATTTCACTATATTGCGGTATTCCGTACATAATATACTTAAGATAACCAGGTATTTATGTATATTGAAAATTTGGGGATATAATTACTTTTTACCCTCTAATAATTTTATATGGGCTCACCTCCTCACTTTCTTCCGATGAATATTGATTTTTCAGCCTCCTTTGCGAGCAAGACGTGTCACTAACACTTTCACTGTCACTTGAAATGCGATATCTAGGCATTTTTCTTCTTAAAAAGCAAGAAAGAACCGAGTTACGGATTCGTTACTTGTCACCGAACGGTACAAAATTGTAATGACGCAACCGGGCGACAAGCTCGAGCGGCCGGCCTGGGACGGCTGAATCATCATGTTTTTTGATAACTTCTTCAAAACTTGTACTGGTAGGGAAAATTTTTATACTACAAAGTGTAATGAGGGACGGCGGAGATGCGAAGGATAATTACTAAAAGTGCAAACCAATGTGAACGGAAAGTAAAAAATAAGTTAATTAAAGATACAAGTGAAATAAAGGAAAACATTTCAAAACATCTTTTCATTTATAAAATACTGTTTGTAATCAGTATTGTTTGATAAATTAATGACTTAAATTAAGTAATTTAAAGTATTTACTTATTAATTAAATATTATTTATACAAAACTAACATTTTATTCATATACTGTAGGTACCTAGGTATCTATCGGCACATTGTTTTAAACTCGGTTTAAAAGATTTACTGACTAGACTTTTAAATTTGGATCTATATCCTACATCGACAATAAGCTACTTCAAATTCTAGATATTTACATATTAAGAAATAAATAAATAAGAACATCTAATCTCGAGTAGAAAATAAAACTAAAAAATAAATAGAAGACAGAGCATAATTCTTACATATAAACTATTTACCTACCTACATATACAAAAATATATCACATTTTCTTTGAAAAATCCTAATATTTTTATAATCACAATTTTTAGAACAATAAAGTTAAACATCACATGTTAATAATAACCTAACCAAAAATTAAAATAACAAAATTGCACCAAATTAAAAAAAAATCACATAAATATGAGAAGCGTATGCAAAATAATAATTGTATTCATCAACCTACCTGTAAAATGTTCCTTAAATACATACCTTTCATCCTTTCAAACCCATGACATAAAAAGCATTTTTAGCAAAAGCAAAAGCAACACACTTAATCTTACGTGACAATTACGATTCTAAGTTTCATTGGAATAATATTTTGGTATGTCTTTGTTACTTTGGCCACTAAAAGTTATGCGTTAAAGAAATGCAATAAACCCAAAGTATAAAATTTTGATCAGCAACTTGAAATTATGGACAACTTACGACAAATTATTGGAAATATGATAACTGAGTTTTAAATAAGCCAATTATGGTCTTGCACTTACTTGACGCATAGCTCATAGCTAAAGAGCATTAGGCATCTATTTATATATCTCTTGTTAATAGCATACTTATATCAAAACTAAATAGTTCGTCAAATGGCAAATATATAGATATACAAACATAAAGCATTCTAAAAAGCAAATAAAATGGTTCGGTAAATCTTGGCCAGTTTATGCTGAATAATATATGTACCTTAATTGCATCGAGTACTGCATTGGACAACATGAAATATTGCAGTTTTGAAAAAGACGTTTGATGATATTATCAAAAATGTGAAAACATAATTAGTAGATACATAGTTCATTTCAGATTTTTAAGCTGGGGTGGCTGGGTTTGAGTGAAGAGAAAAGAGTTGGATATATCAACCTTTTAATGGAATGATCTATATATTATTACAGTTTTAAGATCTCCTTAGTCTTCGCTTTTTAAAAATATATAGGTTGCCTATATTTGGACTAACTGTTTTTACTGCGGAAGTTCTTAAGGAGATATGTGCTGATGTGTGTCAACCGATTTCATTTTTAATAAACAGAATTTTTAGGGATGGTGAGGTTCCGAATATTTTTAAGAAGGCTGTTATTAAGCCTATATTTAAGGCAGGTGATAGGCAGGATACGGGAAACTATAGACCGGTTTCATTGATTACTTCATTAGCAAAGGTGTTTGAATTGGCACTTAAAAATCGCCTAAACAGTTTCATAAGAAGGTATAAATTAATTTCCTCCAGGCAGTATGGATTTCAGGAAAATAAATCAACCGATGATGCATTATGTAATCTAACTTCGAGAATAGGAAAATCTTTGGATTCCGGTGAAAAGCCTCTGTGTCTGTTTCTTGATCTTAAGAAAGCTTTTGATACCGTCAGTCATACTAAACTCTTGGAAATATTAGAAAAAATGGGTTTCCGAGGTACAGTTCTCAATCTTTTTAAAAGCTACTTAGCTCAGAGAATACAAGTTGTAAGTATCGATGGAACATATAGTTCCGAAAGATATGTTGAATACGGAGTTCCTCAAGGAACAGTTTTGGGTCCTATACTATTTACCCTGTATGTGAATTCTTTGTTGGAGTTGAGAATCAATGGAACTGTTATAAGTTTTGCCGACGATACGGCAATTTTTTACAGTTATGAAACGTGGCCGGAAGTTAAGAATAAAGCTGAGGAGGACTTGAGAACTTTAAAAAGGTACTTTGACTCGATGTTGTTAACTTTAAATTTCGCGAAAACAAAGTATATTCCTTTTAGTTGTTATGCAACGGGACTTCCTGATTTTAACGAGCTTTCTTTGAATTCTGATAACGACTCATATAGTATATCTAGGGACATTTCATTGAAATACTTGGGAGTTACCTTAGATTCCCATCTTAGATGGGATAAACATGCATACCATATTATAAAAATTTTAAGGTCACTCTTATACCGGTTTAAAATCTTAAAAAATATACTCCAACAAAAACATTTAAAAATAGTATATCATGCCTTGGTTGAGTCTCGAATTGCATCCGGTATATTAGCATGGGGTAGCACGGTTAGAAAATACATAAATAGTGTTGAAATTCTACAGAAGCGGATTATGAAGATAATGTTTTCAAAACACTTTCGCTTTCCAACTGATGAACTCTATCGTGAAACGAAATTGTTGGATATCCGTCAATTATATTTCTACAATGTGGTAAAATATCAAAAAAAACATGCTTCCAACCTTATGGGCATTAACCACGAACATGACACAAGAAACAAACTTTTAAGGAGTCGTACGCTTATGGCAACTAAATCAATTGGTCAGAGAACATTTGAGTATTTATCGCCAAGACTATATAATGTGCTTCCTGGTGAACTGAAAACGATCAACTCAAGGGAACTTTTCAAGAAGAAGGCTAGGGATTTCATTATACAAAAGGACAGATATTTTTTTCATAATTTGATAGAAATGAATATGAATTGATCGTTTTCAAACTATTAGTAGAGATACTGTTGTAATAGAATGATGGTCTTAGTATTAGTGATTTTTCTAGTGATTTTTAAGTGTAAAATGGATATTATATGTGTGTTTTATTTTTGTAAGAAGTATGAAGGTGTTTCATGAGCTGTGTATGTTCTAGGTCTTTAGTATTCATGGAACGGAAAGTGGCGCTAGAAGGAGAGTAAAATCGACAGAGACCCACGTTCAGCTTAGGCTTTGTGGGGTTTTCTTGTTTTATTTGCTCTATATTATTGGATATTTTAATCATAGCATGTAGTTTAGTATTATTAACTTTTCGTATTGCATTATGTGTGCCTTTGTAATTAATTTTTCTTTTGCAAATAAAACACACATTCATTCATTCATTCATTCATTCATTCATTCAGTTATTTCACTTTAAATAATTTAGTCACGGTATAAATAAATATACTGAGGTAACCCGCCTATTTAAAATATTATTTCATTAAACCGGTTTTGGGACACCCCATATATGTAAAGCAAGAAATAGAGAAAAACAAGTCATAAATTGAAGTCGGGTTTTGCGAGGGTTTTTCGAGATCCGAAAACGTATCTCTCGAGAACGGAGATAGATAGTCAAAAGCCGGCGTAGTGTACGGTTTATTTTGGTGAATTGTTTTGCTTCTATGTTGCAACATGTCAGGACAGATCAGTAACATGAAATTTATAATATTGTTATCAACTTAATTTGTGCAACTATTTCTTTTATTCTCATGGATAGTTCATATTTGATGGCATAACATGTGTACATATTTAATGAAATCGTTTTATGCTGTGAATAACACTGATTTAAATGAAAACAAAAATGTATTGTTTGGTGTCTTTTCGTGCTGGAATTTTAGTTTTAGTATGACTGTGATTGCAAGTAGAAGCTTTTGTGAAATTATTAACATTTTCCCACCCTGACGGGTGAAAATCCTAGTTTTAATCCAACTAGCATTTATGGTGGCAGATACGTAACTGCTACTATCAAAGCCACTGCAAAGTGGGCGGTGACCATCGGCGGCTACGTCGTATATTCGTAGCTGCTAAGTAACTGAGACCAAAATGGGGAAAGATTTTGAGTAGCCGGGTAGTGTCTTGGGTAGTTTTTGCCACCAAAAGAGTTACTATGATGTGTTACTATAAAGTAGCCTACTGGTGAATGCGACTTATCTGTTACGAAGCTGCCTCGTCGCGGGTTCGTGGCAGCCAAGTGTTTTCCACCGATATGGGGAACTTTCGTTAAATTGTTAAACTTTATTCGCAGCGACCTCTTCATGCAATTTCACACTTTCAAAACATTTCAAATTATTATATTATTTGCAATAGAAACCCATGTAGTAATAAAATAAAAAAAATTATTTGCTTGAAACTGGCGTGAAACTTTAAAATATTAGTCCACCGTCAAAAATAACAAAATAACTAAGGAAAAAAGCTTTAGTCTAGGTATATTTAGCTTGAAAACGCAAAATGTTTGAGCCATTTGGCTGTTTTTCTGAGAAGTCATGAAAAAAATATGGCCGTTTATTCCGAAAAATACTTTATAGTTCCATATGCTTCCACAAAGTACCGGGAACGATAATATATTAGGCCAAACCTACCCGTTTGGAACTTTAAAATCTTCGGATTGATAAAGTGACTATTGTAACTACCCAGAGGCGACTTTATAGAAACAATAACTTTATAGTGACCTAGGAAGGTAGCAGTAACCATTTTGCTACTTTCAATGCTACTATAAATTAGAATAAGTAACTAGGTGTCGTGGCCGCCACTACCCAGTAACTTAAATTGTTACTATAAAGTAACAAAAACTTAATGGAGGCATTATGGTAGCACTTGTTAGTGACCGCTACTTTAAAAAGTTACTATAAAGTTTTTGGTCTTTTATGGTGTCATATTCTAAGATTATGGTAGTTCCAGCCACTTCTTTAAATTACATGTTTGCCACTTGCAATCGGGATGTTTATTTTCCACTTTTATGGTAGGTAGGCACTAACCGGTCACTCTCGAAATACACTTCAAAGTGACTATTCCTTATAGAGTAACATTTTAAGTGGCAGGGTGGGCCTAGGAACTATACTTTATGGGCAGTGACTTTTTAAAAAGGACTGGGAACTATATTTGCTAGTTGGGAAATGAAATTATCATTCTAGAGATATTGGCCCTAATTTCAACTTTAGCTGAGTAGCCTCCGTAACCAGGACCTCAGTACCTGCCAGCGGCGTCTGGCTAACTAACACCCCTCTTCGGTAGTGTAGTGGCTGTCACATCCGGTGACACGCGGGAGACTCGGGTTCGATTCCCGGCCGGAGAGCTATCCTCAGTTTTAAATGTACTATTACGAGTGTGTTAATTAATTATTATACTAATAAAGGTTATACAGCATAATTCGATTTAGGAATTTAGATCGAGGGTTTCTCTGCCGTACTCTTTCCCCTCGTGAATTCCAGGCTGAGTCCGGCACGTTTTTTTCTAATAATTTGGCACGTTTTCTATAATAAATTAGGCGTATAAGGAATATGTGGTTTAATTTACATGACGCACCTTTCTCTCAAATTTCCCTAATTTTGTTACCGTCGGACGCATTTGGAGTAAGTAAAATTGTGCAAGATATAATAATAACACAACGTAGGTATTGGCTTTCTTTTTAATCTATTTTGATGGTCATTGGCAAAATAAAGACAAAGCACAACTTTACTTATCTCATAAAACTATGTTGAACAGACCCGGGTAGGTTATACTACAATGCGGTAAGTTCACTGGAGACAAATTTCCAATTTTGCCGACAGTGTTTGGCATCGGAGCGAATCCGGATCAATCTGGTTCGTGGCCAGCGATGGCTCTGCTACGAGAAACATTATACCGTCAGTGTGCAATCGCCCTGAGATTGTGTACTGTCGAGTCGGTTTGAAATAATAACCGAGGAAATAATTTTGCAGCAGCGAATACTTTTTGAATCTCTCCCGACAGACTGCTCGCTAATTTATACCGTGCTGCAGGTGTCCGGCGGCTTTTGTGTTTGATGCAAAAACATCAAAACGACTTTGCTGAGTGACTCTAGTCGATATTATTTGTACTCTGATTTAGTTAGCCGCGCCTCTTGCAATGCGGGCAACGAATAATCAACAGCATCTTAACGCCCGAATAAATATTTACTGTCATACAATATTTTGTTTTCCTTGGTGGTCCATGGCTGTTGCGATAAAATATCGCATTATTTGCCCGCATTGCAAGAGGCGCGGCTAACTAGATTTATTTAAAGTGAAATAACTGAAAAACGACTAGTCTAAATATAGGTAAACTATATATTTTTAAAAATCGTAGGCTAAGGAGATCTTAAAACTGTAGTAATATAGGCATTCCATGTAAAAAATTAAGAAAATTATTTTTTTTGTCGATAGTCATTTGCTTTTTTTTTGCTTGGCTTGTTTAACATTTTCAGGAAAAATCCTGAAACTTTTATTTGAACATTTGTTCTGTGTCTCTTTAAATAGAGCTTCTACAGGGGTGGCATGCTGTATTTCTCATTCCAATTCTAGAAGGGTTCATATAATTGTATTAATTATGTAATAACTAAGTATAATATTTTGTAGTTGTTCTCTCCCACCGCCCCGCGTCTTCTCTTATTGAACTTGACGCAGATCTTAAATGACTGCCAATATTTCCCAAACATTTTCACCATAGCAAAATATTAAGCGAAGTAAAAGCTTAAGGGTTGATATATCAATTTCTTGGTAATTTGAGAAAGGGATAACTGTCATGAAGACTATTATTGAATCGACTCAAGTTGAGTCACTTGTGGTTATTGACAGTTATTTTTCTAGTAACTTTACCAAGAGATGGATATACCGCACCTAACAGTAAAAAATTAGTCTTCTAAATTAATATAAGCATGTGGCTGTGTGTGCTGCAAATAACGTTTACTGTGTCTTGAGAGTTGGCTGACCTGACGTTGTTCATCACTATCGGAACTTGGTTCAACTTTTATTCTTTTATGATGGTGACTATCTGCCTCTACTTGAAATCTACCCTGCGTCCTATGGGATAAGGTATTATCCAGTTGGTCCCTTTCATGTCCTATATTGGTGTGTTTATTTAGATATACCGCAGATAATCTAAAAAGTATTCTCTATACTAAACTGACCTGCATAAAAAGAGACGCACCTAAAATTTTGATCCAGTGATTGGTTGGCTTCTTAACCTTTGAACCAGTTGATCAATCGAGCTAATTCTTTATTTTGTATTTCTATCATTTTGACATTCCCGAACATGTATCAGATGTGTCAATATTATAATGGTCTATAAAATATTAATAAAAGAAAAAAATTGGATTTTTCTACCAATTTTGAAACACTCTGTGTTTAGTAGCTATAAAATTTGCCTGAAACTATAATCATCGCGAATATGAAATTAGGAAAATAAAGAAATACGAAACAACAAACATACAATATGCATTAATTTTAGGTAAAAACTGGGGCCCTAAGAAAAAAATTGTAATTGTACTTTGCCTTTTCACCTTAAGTAGGCGCTTCTTGAAGCTAAAACAAATGAAGGGTTCAGGGGAAAAACGACCTAAGCGCCATTTCCATAGGAAACTTTTTTATTATTGATTTCACAGAAAATTTTATTCTTGA
>MU184321.1:99433-150314 GCA_016904865.1 Pissodes strobi | reverse complement strand
AAAGGTCCTATATAGATGATCCATCAAATTACCGCCCAATTTCTATAACTCCTGTGATATCTAAAATAATAGAATCTGCTATCAAGCGTCACTTATTGCCATATTTCGAAAATAATAACCTATTCACCAGGGCACAATTCGGTTTTCGACCTAAATCTTCAACAACTATGGCTATGATTGATATTATAACCACATTAACTTCAGCACTAGAAGAGGGTAAGCTTGCTTCAGTCACATTATGTGACTTAAGTAAAGCTTTCAATTGTGTCACACATGATGTTTTAATAAAGAAATTGGAGCGTTACCATATAACTGGGAAAGCACTATCTTTAATAAAACCGTATCTCTCAAAGAGGACACAGTTTATTGAGTTAGACAATGAAAGGTCAAGTACTAGGCAAACTCAATATGGGATCTCTTCATTATATTTGCTAATGACTTACCTTTTAATTTGCTTGACTGTAAGACTTGTCTCTTTGCTGATGATACATCTCTCATTAGAACATCAAAGGCCCTAAGTTCATTATATATTGCTCGAACAAATGCACTAAATACTGCAGAAAAATGGTTTTCCTCTAATAAACTCAAACTTAATGAAGACAAAACCCAAAACTTAATAGTTTCACTCAGAAAAGGAACTGTGCCTACCGGTCCAGTTAAACTGTTGGGCTTTCATGTTGATTACAAGCTAACTTGGGTATCACATATGAAACACCTCTCCAGTAAACTCTTTCAAAATCTTTATCTCCTCCGCCAATTGAGAAAAAGTGTGTCAAATAAGGAGATGCTGTGTAAGGCTTACTTGGCCTTTTTTCAAAATCACTTACAATATGGAGTATTAGTGTGGGGTCATTGTGGTAACCAATTACCTGTTTTTCGACTTCAAAAGGCAGTAGTTCGAGTTATATCTGGTGTGAACAACCGAGCTCATTGTAAAACACTATTCAAGGAAAATAGAATTCTTACTTTAACCTCTCTTTTTATTTTTGAGTGTCTCATGTATGTTAAAAAGAACATCTCTAAATATAATTTTCATGTACATATACATACTCACATGACTCGTTTTAAAAACAACATTGATGCAGACTATCTAAGGTTGAACAGATTAACAAATGGTTGGAATTTTTATGGTCCAAAATTTTATAATAAATTACCTGAGAATATTAGAAATCTAATTTAAGCTCCAAATAAAAGCTTTCCTAATTGATAAGGCATATTATGAAATATCGGAATTTACAAATATGACCAAATAATTTTCTAAATATAATGTATGTATAGTGTTCTCTTTTTATGTTTTCGTTTATACTACCCTAGACTGAATCTTGCGTGTAATCTAATTGAATCGGTCATTTCAAAAACGACATAAGTCCATATTTTTCAAAAACTGAGTTTTTGCGCGGAAATGGTTCTACTGACATAGATGCACGTTCTGTGCAAAAACAACGCGAATCCACTTCTAGTCTACCTAAAAATGTAACTGCCCAATTTTCAAATCTGTGCAAAAACGACACGAGTCCAGGACCTGTGTTGTTTTTGCGGCGAATTTATGGAAGCGATTTCCAAGCGTCTCATTGGTGGGATGCGTTTGAACAGTGGGATCGTGACGCAGACTCGCTTGTCTGCACTCGTATTTGTTTTCAAACACACGTTAGGTCTTCCATTTGATTGAAATGTCATACCTTTCACCTTTCTAAAACCAAAAATCCTGTATTACTACCAACAACCAGAACTTACCCAAATAATGCTGTGGGTATTAATCCCAAAAAAATTGCCAATATCAAGCAGGTACAAAATAGCATTTTGGAAAAATATAAACCATTTTATGACGAAATTTTTCAGTGGCCTACCCAAGACCAAGTCGAAGATGTAGTTGTTGAGGCAGATAATGAATTTGATTTTGTACCTTAACATTATATAGTAATGTTTGTTGTTTTAATACACTTTTGTAATCATTACCAGTAATTTTATTTCTTATTTGTTGTTTGAGATATAATAAATGAGTGACAAAAAAAAAATTCTGTGCAAAAACAGCATTAGTCCAAAATTTCAAAATCAATTTTCCAAAAAATACAATTTT
Source organism: Pissodes strobi (assembly GCA_016904865.1). Classification (NCBI taxonomy): domain Eukaryota; kingdom Metazoa; phylum Arthropoda; class Insecta; order Coleoptera; family Curculionidae; genus Pissodes; species Pissodes strobi. The sequence continues at coordinate 148,237 of MU184321.1, read as the reverse complement.
TTTTTGAGATGCGTTTGACTTTACCATGTTCTTAAGACAAATAACAATATTACATGTGATTTTGGAGGCAGCTGTTTGATAAATCTTTTAGCTATTCAATTTTTATTCTCTCCTGTAAAATTAGCAAAATGTGACTCATGTTGTTTTTGAAATGACCGATTCAATTCATAGTGATTTATTTCTTTTGATTGTGGATATGAATCTATATTGTATTTAATATTATTAGCATTATGTATTATATGACGTGTGTAAGAACTTTTGTATGTTTTGAATACAAATAAATTTGAATTTGAATTTGAATTTGAAATTGATCTTTCATCCGCTCCCTTATAAATCAAAACTCTATTGTCTGTAAAACAAAAAAAGCGTGCTTTTAGGTTTACACATTTAAGATTTAGAACATATAGGTAGTGAGTAAAGCACCGAACCTTGTGGCACCCCAAATACATTTTCCAAAATTTTACTACTAATGCCATTAAGTCTAACATATTGCCTTCTATTGGCTAAGTATGTTTTAATTAAATTGTACATATTTCCCCTAAATACCATGAGATGCATTTTTCTAGTTATTATATCTGTACTAACAATATCAAATGCTTTTTGCAGGTCTACGAATACTGCTATGACTGGGTTGCTTTTTATCTAATGCTTTAGAGATATAATCAATGAGGTCTGCCGTTGCACCAAGGGTGTTATTATTTTTTTATGAATCCATATTGATATTGGTCAAAAGAAATATATTTGTTAATGTAAGAATTCATTCTTAACCCTCTCTAAAATTTTAGAGAAGACACTAACCATTGATATTGGCCTATAATCAGGGCCTATTTTCAACTGAGTTGGGCCTTAGGCACCATCAAATTTTCGGGCCCTGTCTTGCTCCGTATATTGGAATGTAACCAATAGGCTTAAAGATTCTGTTTTAATTTTTGTTATGAGGACGTCCATGTAAAAAAAAATAAAATGAAAAAAATAAATATATTTAGATAATTAGATAGATAAAACAAATCACAAAACAATTCATTCAAAAGTTAAGCATGAATAATAAGAAATAAAGGAACCCGAGTAGTTATGATTTAATAACATTGCTAATAACTAGATAGGCAATTGTCTAAATTGTCTTCCTTACTTTTATTTCGGAGAATTTATTGATAATCCCATCTTTGTTTAATTTATCCAAAATATCGCTTTGGACATTTAAAACAGCTAAGGACGCAAGATTCTCTTCATTTAATGCGTTTCTTAAATAAGATTTGACTCGTTTTAAAGTAGAAAAGGATCTTTCACCCGATGCATTGCTAATAGGAATTGTTAAATATAATCGTAACAATATTTCAACATTTGAAAAAAAAATTATCACGAACATCGACATCCATATTATAAAAGTGTTCTATATTTTTTACACTAATATTAAAACGTTCACTTGACGGTTCCTTAAAAATTACACCAAAAACTTCGTTTACAGAATCATACAAATTCATTCTCAGTTTTAATGCTGTAATTAGTTTGGGTTAGTGATAGTTATGTGATAATATGGGAAAAAAGCATTAATCTTTAAATTCTCAGAGATATTTAAAATAATGTGTTGTGCTGGTCCATCATCAAAAGACTGCTTTTTCTTGCGAACTCTTGACATTTCATCTTTATAAAAATGTGGCTGAATTTGTCATTCATCCATTCAACTCTTTTAACGCTAATTTTATTTGATTAAAACCAAGTGCAATTGATTTTATAGCATCAGCTCTAGCCGACCATCTCTATCGCATAGTTTTTTAACCATTGGCGGTTTAGGATTTAAGATTTCTGGGCATTTTTGAAGTACATTCCATCTATGAGTAGATGCCGAAAAAAAATTGTATAAACACTGTACATTTTCAAAATATCTAGCTACTTCTGAACAACTTTCAGCAGCACTATTACCTACTAAATTTAAAGAATGGCTGGAACATGGTACAAAGTGGGCACTTTTCGACAGATATCTAAGCATAACGCTGGTCTGCAAACTCAAATGGAATAAACACATTGAAGGAGCTATAACTAAGGTTATGAGGGCCCTCATGTCGTGCCGAAGCTTTGCAGAAAAAAATCTGGGGATGATTCCTTCATTTTTGCCTGCAATCCGTTATATTTGCCAGACATATTAGCGGCATTGTCATAACTTTGGCCTCTACAGTAATTTATATTGATCATGAAATCTTCTAATTTATTCTGTGAAACATGTGATGGGCTTTCGGCAGTATGAGAAAAAATTGGCAAAAATCCTAAAAATCTTTCTACTGGCTAGCCATTAGGTAAAATATATCTTATAATAAGAGTTAATTGATCGGTATGAGAAACGTCTGGTGTTGAGTCGACTATAATCGCAAAATATTTGGCCGTTTGTAATTCCTTTGTCATGAAATTTGTTACTTATTTTGCAAGTAAATTAATAAATTCACTGCAAATGGCTGATGAAAGATAACTAACATGTCCACTTCCAGGATTGCCATATTTTTTTGGAGATGTCCAGCTCAAAATGGGTCAAACTCAAACTCACTAAGAAATTCCATCGAGCTTAAAAAATTACCATTTACCATTACCATTTGGTAAAAAGTTTCTTCCTGGAACCATAAAATGCTAAACCATTTTTTGATAAAAATTTAATAGCTGCAACTACCGTTAATAGCACATTTCTACAGTATTCTTTTTCTTGCGTGCCGCAGCGCTACGCTTTGCAAATTAGGATTGTGAAATAAAAAAGGCTCTTATTGTATATTATGAAATGGCATTTATTATAGTACTATTATTGTTTTTGCATTTTTTTATGATTTTATGCTCGCCGTTTCGGGCCCTTTGATATTGTGGGCCCTAGGCACGGGCCTAGTAGGCCTGATGGTAAAATAGGCCCTGCCTATAATTATTCATAACCTGTCGATTCCCTGATTTAAATATGGTGGGACTTATTCTTGTTATTTTTAATTCCTCTGGAAAGACCCCATCCCTTAACACATTATTAACTAGTTGGATCATTGTATTTAATAAATAGCCTTTTAGATTAATTAAAGTATTCCATCATGACCAGCTGCGGCATTTTTTTTCAATTCCGATATTATTTCAAGAATTTCTTGTTCGTTACAGTTTTCTGTAAATATGCTATTATTACAAATTATTTGATTAAAAGTAGGATCGTAGCCCAATACCTGCATATCACTATTTATATTTCTAATACTGTTCTTACCTACGCCAACAAAATACATTGGAGCTAATTGCAGTCACGCGTTTTTTAGCTCCGTATCTTACGTATCAATTTTTGTTAAACAGTCGCTTGAAGTGCGGCCGCTGCCTTTTGATGTTGTTGGTATGTCTGAGGAGCTTCATTTTGAAGTTGTGAATGTTCTTTGCAATAGCATACAAATCATAACAATTTATATATCCCCAATAGGTGATCAGACCATCTTCTTAAGTGGGTTAGCCGCAGTTTTGGACAGGTTGGACTTGGGTAGGGGAATTGTGCTAACTGGAGACTTCAATGTCCACTTTCAAACCAATTCTTTGGAGGCTCGGATGGTGTCGAACTTGTTTGAGTCTTACGGGTTGTCTAGGGTGGTCTTTCAGCCAACCAGGAATCAGGCATGTATAGATAACATTTTCACAAATATATGTCAAAATACGAACTATGAAATCATAGATCCCTGCATGTCAGATCATTTAGCAATATCTTTTAAATACTTAATGGAGGAGACACCTATAAAGAAGAGTAACATTAGGATTATCTACAGGCCCATTACAGACTTTGGGCTTTTTAATTTATACCAAATGGTTAGTGTTGCTGACTGGTCATTTGTTGATAGTGAGTCACTTTCCTTCAGTGCACTCTTTGAGTCTTTCATCAGCCTAATAAAGGATGCCTGTGACGTATCATTTCCTGAAAAGAGCAAGTTATCCAGCAGTCGCCATCCTGGTGGTGCTTATAAAATACATTGGTTTACAGACGAGATAGAGCAAACAAGGGAAACTCTGAAATTCTTGACCCACTTGAGCAGGTCAAACCCTGTGTTGGTTCCACCCGATTTGTTAAATTCCTTTCGCAATGATTAATAGAGTCTTAATAGAAAAAAGTAAAAAAGAAGCCAATAACAGGCATATTAATCATTCAAATAATAAAAATAAAGCTGTGTGGGATGTTATTGCGAACAGCAACCCAACTGTCGGAAAAACAAATTCTCTCAAATTAAAGGCAAACGAGTTTAATAACTTTTTCTCGCAAATCTCTGATAAAAAATCTTCCACACTCAAATCGTGATCCACTGAGCTATTTTGATTCATCAAACATTAACACAACTATACACACATTTCAATTTAATGAAGTTACTTACAACAATATTAGGGACCAAATATCAAATCTAAAGAATAGTCCTAGCAAAGATTGCTTTGAATTTAATACCAAAATAACTAAAACATTAAAACACATAATTACTTACCCATTAATACAAATCATCAGTAAGTGTATTAAAGCAGCTATTTTTCCAGATTGTTTAAAGGTGGCTCGTGTTGTGCCAGTATATAAGAAGGTAGATTGTGAGGATGTCTCCAACTATAGGCCTATATCAATTGTGCCCCTGTTTGGTAAAATTTTCGAAAGTGCTTTAAAGAAGCAAATGTGTGATCACCTTGAAACTCATCAGTTATTTAACCCATGTCAGTTTGGCTTCCGTTCTAGCATGTCAACTACTGTGGCAATTAGCCAACTTATGACTTTCATACAGGAGTGTGTTGATGGAAAACTGTATGCTCGAGCCTCCTTCTTTGACTTAGCAAAGGCCTTCGACTGCGTGTCTCACAAACTACTGATAGATAAGCTTCTTAACACATTGACTGCCCACAACGCGCTTGGCGCGTTGACTGGAACTTCGACGGTGTGCCCACACCGCGCTAGGCGCGTTCTTGTGTCTATTAGTTTCTGCGCACCACAGAAAGACCGGGCATAACTGCACGCGCTTGCTAATACGACTGGGCGTTTAGTACTGGTTCAAACGTAATGTGAGTAGGTTGGTTCCGATTTATTTTTTTAATTGTGCTTTTGGCGGTCTTTTTTATTCGAAAAGTTGATTGCACTGTTATAAGCGGTAAGGATCATTTCGTATCTACTTGTATTCCTTTTTAGAGTATAAAATACAGGGAAAAAATGCATTGTAAAGAAAATATGGTCATTATTTTTTCGTTTTTTTTTACAGTGAACGCGCTAGGTGCGTTGATGGGCACCGAATACTGGTTTTATGCAAAATCGCTATTTTATATCGGACCAACAGCCTGGTTGTTCAAAAGATGTTAGGCACTTACCCAAAAGACCTAGATGTGACCCTAAGAAAGGCCTCACTGATGATGTAAAATATATGAGTAATAAAAACATTTTTTTTCAGAACGCGTATGGCGCGTTTATGGGCACTGAGCGTGGTTTTTATGTTACTCAGTGCCCACAACGCACCTAGCGCGTTTTTGTTTTTTTTTATAAAAAAAAGTTGAAAATCCATATTTGAATTCATTTGTAACAAGTTTTAAGTATTTAATTTAAAAAATATCCGAAAAACTGTAGTGGCACCTGACGCAATAGTCGTTTTTGGCGTGGGCAGTGAATGTGTTAAATATAACTTTAATAAAAACAGCATTAATCTAATAAAATCGTACCTGTCCAATCGATGGCAATATGTAACATATGGTGGGACTACTTCAAGTAGGAGGCCAGTTGTACATGGGGTGCCACAGGGCTCTGTCCTTGGCCCAATTTTTTTTACTTTATGTGAATGACATTCCATCGTGTGTATCGCTGGCCAGCACGAAGATTGTATTGTTTGCAGATGACACCACAGCAATTGAGAGGCCTGATAGTTTGACTGACCTTGATCGGCAGACCAAAATTGTGCAGTCTGATGTGCAACAGTGGTTTTTGTCGAATGGGTTGAGCATAAATGAGGCAAAGACTCAGCTGTTGGACTTTTCCTTGAGGCCTCTCGAGACGCATGGCTCTGTGAAGTTTTTGGGCATTTACTTGGATTCTGGGCTTACATGGGAGAAGCACGCTGACTATCTTGCGAATGTCCTTAGTAAAAAAACCTTTATAATTCGCGATTTAAAAAGTATTATTTCACCAGATGTACTTATGAATGCTTACTATGGTCATTTTCACTCTCATCTTGCCTATGCTATCCTGTGCTGGGGGCATTCACCACATGCTTCCAAGATATTTGCAGTCTAGAGACGCTGCATAAGAATTATGACTGGAGTCAGGTTTAGAGACTGTTGCAGGGCCAGTTTTGTCTCTTTGGGCATTATAACTCTTCCTTCCTTGAATATTTTGAGTTGCCTTCTCCATGTGAGGGCTAAAATGGGTGATTATGCATACAATCGTGACTATCACAGCTACAACACCAGAAATAAAGATAATTTTTCCTTAAACTATAATAGGACTGCCAGGGCCAGGGATGGGATAAACCATTTTGGAGTTAAATTTTTTAATCTGTTGCCACTGTGTGTTAAAAACTTGGACTACCATCTATTTAAGTCTAAAGTTAAAAATTATCTCAAGGTGAAGGCTTTTTATGACCTGGAGGAATATTTCAATAACAATTTCGATGATTTAAAGTAGCAACTGTTCAGGGGCGTATAGGCGGTTACCCTAGCTGTCTTATTGCTTTATGTTGTATTGTCTGTCAAACTTATTTCTTATTTGTTAATATACTGTGTTTTGTTTTATTAATACTTTAACTAAAAAAAAAACAACTTTCATGACTCTTTTAAACTGTATACTTTTAAGTTTTATCTTTATATTTGACGTGTAAAAATATTTACATTATGTACGTCATCAATAAATATTATTATTATTATTATTATTATTATTAAATACCTATTTAAATTATTAACAATATCTCCAGGTATGTCTCTTTCAACTTTCAATATCATCTTATTGATTTATCTATAATTGTTTTCGCATTTTTTCCCTTAAAACATTGATTTGCAAAATCCCATCGCTTTTTTATGTTGGTATCTGTTTGGTCCCATTTATTCCTAAAGAATTTATTTTTAAGTGCTTTAATTTTATTGTTAACTTTATTTTTGATTTCTTTGAATTCGTTATTTAATGATCTGATGATTCTGATTGTCCCTTAATTTTATTTTATATAATTTATCTCGCTCTCTAATAATTTCCAATACCTCAGCATGAATTCATGCAGATACTATTTTCCCTAATTTTAAACTTCCTGGTAAGCTCACATTCCTTTTTACATAATCCTATCAGACTTATAAGTTCTTGAAATGAACTTAATACTTAATTGTATATTCCTAATTTTTTCTTTAATTAAATTTTGAAATTTTTGGTGGCTAAGTACTTTTGTTAGCTGATAGATTTTGAGAACAAATCTTTTGATATTTTTTTTTATGGAGAATGTTATTACCCAACTAGCAAATATAGTTCCCAGTCCTTTTTAAAAAGTCACTGCCCCTAAAGTATAGTTCCTATACCCACCCTGCCACTTAAAATGTTACTCTATAAGGAGTAGCCACTTTGAAGTATATTTCGAGAGTGACCGGGTAGTGCCTACCTACCATAAAAGTGGAAAATAAACACCCCGATTGCAAGTGGCAAACATGTAATTTAAAGAAGTGGCTGGAACCACCCTAATCTTCGAATATGACACCATAAAAGACCAAAAACTTTATAGTAACTTTTTAAAGTAGCGGTCACTAACAAGTGCTACCATAATGCCTCCATTAAGTTTTTGTTACCTTATAGTAACAATTTAAGTTACGGGGTAGTGGCAGCCACGACACCTACTTACTTCTAATTTATAGTAGCATTGAAAGTAGCAAAATGACTACTGCTACCTTCCTAGATCACTATAAAGTTATTGTTTCTATAAAGTTGCCTCTGGGTAGTTGCAATTGTCACTTTATCAATCCGAAGATTTTAAAGTTCCAAACGGGATGGGTTGGCCTAATATATTATCGTTCCCGGTGCTTTGTGGAAGCATATGGAACTATAAAGTATTCTTCGGGTTAAACGGCCATATTTTTTTCATGACTTCAGACAAACAGCCAAATGGCTCAAACATTTTGCGTTTTCAAGCTAAATATACCTAGACTAAAGCTTTTTTCCTTAGTTATTTTGTTATTTTTGACGGTGGACTAATATTTTAAAGTTTCACGCCAGATTCAAGCAAAAATTTTTTTTTTTATTTTATTACTACATGAGTTTCTATTGAAAATAATATAATAATTTGAAATGTTTTGAGAGTCGCTCGAAAATTTTGTCATATAAACTCACTATTTTATTCAGTAAAGTCGATTGCGTTTTGGAATTTACCTACAAAACGAGTTAATATCGCATGGTAAATAACAAAAAAATAATAATGGCTTCCATAATTATTTTCTATCATGACATTTATTTTTATGAAGTGTGAAATTGCATGAAGAGGTCGCTGCGAATAAAGTTTAACAGTTTAACGAAAGTTCCACATATCGGTGGAAAACACTTGGCTGCCACGAACCCGCGACTAGGCAGCTTCGTAACAGATAAGTCGCATTCACCAGTAGGCTACTTTATAGTAATTTTTTTAGTGGCAAAAACTACCCAAGACACTACCCGGCTACCCAAAATCTTTCTCCATTTTGGTCGCAGTTACTTAGCAGCTACGAATATACTACGTAGCGGCCGATGGTCACCGCCCACTTTGTAGTGGCTTTGATAGTAGCAGTTACGTATCTGCCACCATAAATGCTAGTTGGGTAATTTATGATCAGAGAGGTGGTTATCTGAGATTTCGATTAAACTGGTATCAATGCATTTATCTACTATAACATGATTAATAATAGATTTAGAGGAATCTGTTTCACGAGCTGCTTGTTCTTCTATAACATTATTAGATATTCTGTAATTATTTATTGTTAGTAAATTCCTATAATTATTAACGATAGTCTTTTGATTCTTGACAGCAAAAAATATTGAGGCAGGTAAAACATTAGATTTTTTCATTTATTATGGGTTTTTAAAAAATAATTTTAATAAAGAGCTGATTTTAACAAATAGATACTAAATAAGTCCTTTTTATTTTTTAATTTTCATTTTTTTTGAGCTCTTAATTTGTTGTACCTTTTTTTATAATGAAACCGACTTGTAATCACTCATCTAACCGAATGTTAATAAATAGTCTTTTAGAAAGATCAACACATATTTACAACAACCAAAATTCCTTTTTTATTTAACACAAGCAGTAGTCATTGAACAGTCAACTAAATGCAATTATTTAAAATACATAAACAATTACTTATTACAAATACAATATTTTGAGAACTAAATAATTTACTTATTTGAATCAAATTGTTATTTCAAATAAAAATAAAGCTTGAGCAAATAAAAATGATTTGATTCAAATAAGAGAAATTATTTTGTAGAGATATCGAAAACAATGGTTTAAATAACCGACCTATTTAAATTAAAACAGAAAAATTTTTGCAAAAATATATGTTATATTTGTTCCAAAAGCTTTATGTGTTAATTTAAATCGGTCGGTTATTTAAACCAATGTTTTGGATATTATTTGTACAAAACGATATCTTTTATTTAAATCAAAATAATTTTATTTGTTTTCAAGTTATTTTTGTTTGATGTGAACAAGATTATAAAGTCATATTGTTTGTTCGGAATAAATATTTATTTCGAACAAAGAAAATCTTTAAAATAAATATTTTTTTTCCCAACAAACATTTGTTTGCCCATTGCCAAACAAATATTTGCTTCAATAAACTCAATTTTCTTTTGGATCAAATATATATTTTTTCAGTGTGCGTTGGCTGCTATGATAATTGTTAAAAGTTCCCCAGAAAATTGATAAAGAAAATAGAACAAGTTTCACTTTTAAAATAAATATATTGATCAAGTTGCGTGGACCAATAAATTTACTAAAATTTTACTGCTTAATACCTATAGGTACGTACCAAGTCGCTTGAACAATTACTTGATCAAACAATTGACCATCAGTAACTTATTAAATGAAAATTAAAAATGTTCACACCGCAGTAGAAGTGAAATCTTCATAAAACTAACGCAAGCGCCGGTCATCCATCCAAACACTATCCACGCCCGACGTTGCTTAACTTCAATGATCGGACAACAACTACTTTTTGCTTTTTACCCTTGGCAAACATGTAACCACTGATGTATAACTGCGTTCTATCTCATTCTCTTGGTGGGTGTATCCTATAGATCTATATCTTTTTATTGGTGTCACTTTTTCCGTTTCATCGAGTATGTATCAAATCACACCCGTGCTAAAGAAGTTTATACTTCAAAAATTAAAAGAAAGGACACTTGCACCTACTTAATACTTAAGTTCATTCCTTGTTCAATTAACTTGTAATCACTTGAATAGTGCAGTTAGGTAAGTAAGTACCTAGATACCTATTTACCTACAAAACTTAAAAAAGCAGATTTGATAATGGTACAGCTCTCTGTGTGTAAGCAGCGATAATGGCTATCCCTAATAAATGATTTACACAACCCTAAAGTCATTGAATCGAAATACCTAAGTCTGAATAGATATCTCTATACCTATCCATTCCCCTCTGATGCAACTTAAAATAAAAATAATATCGTAAATATAGTAAAATGGTAATTACACGAAACCCAACATGAAAGGGGCACTTAACAGTCTTGGAAAAAATAACCTTGTTATAATTAAATCAGATCTCGGTCCATTATAGCTATAAAACGTGCACCATAAAAACCCGAGATATTGTAGTTGACAGCCGTATTAAATAAATTAAATTAGCGCTATAGCCCCACCCAGATGCGCACGCACCGCAAGGCGGTACGACGCTAATTGCGGACAAAAACAAACGTTATAGTTACGCGACGAGGCATGTTATTTTCTAAAGACTCCCGCAAATTGTCCACAACCTGTTTATCTTGCACTTATACAAATCGTAAAAGTAATATCCGAGCGTTTATGGAGTTAAACGAGTTTTTTTCTTCTTATTCGGAGAGGTGAAAATAAGGGGCTGTACGCACCTCTTAATGCCATTTCGGTTATCCCGTCGGTCCAATCGGGTGTCAGTTTTCGAGCGTCGGGTGTCGGCGCGTCCGTCCAATGAGCGATAGGCACGGCCTACCACGTCTTTATTCCATTCCTCGATCGCTCCCTCTCCGCGGATCAGGGAGCTTGCACCGTGATTCGACTTATTAACTCGAAAGGTCCGACAGCGGTAGCACGGTTTGCTTCAAATTAACCGTTAAACGTTGTTTAATATACGATTTATGTGTCAAATTAGGCGACGGAGGTGACTCTTGTGCGGTGCGACGGATATTCGAGTGATCATGCGGTTGTACACGTAACACACTCGCCGGTAGCATACCTAAGGATATATCAAAACGATAGTGGTGCATGTTTTTCTCGTGCGGCGGTCCGGAGCAGTTAATCATGATGCCTCTGGCACCGACTCCAGTTCTTCCAGTGCCGTCCAAGCCCAAGATCGGATTTTCCATCGACTCCATAGTCGGAGGTGCGACGGGAATCAGTCCTCAAACCTCTCCCGTGCACTACTCCGAGAGTTCTGCCCCTTTGTCACCATCAAGTGACGCAGAACAACGACTAAACTGCTCCCCCAAAAACTATTCCCCGCATAGATCGCCGATGGGATCTCCTAAACCACCTATTATGGTGCCGGGAATACCGGCGCACAGTTTGGTACGACCTAACCCCACTTACGACCCCAATTTGGTGGCGAAAAATGGGTTTTTGCAGCCGGAAATGATACACAATCACACGGGGCAGCTTCCGTTTGCCTTGGCGGCTCATTTACAAGGGGCAGCTTTTGCAGCCGCTTTTAGTGGGGGGCAGCACGGGTTTCCCGGGCAACCGTCTCCTCTTACGACGCACACCCCTCCAAGAGATAGCTATCCCTTGTATCCTTGGTTGCTTAGCCGACATGGAAGGGTATTCCCTCACAGATTTCCCGGCGGTAAGTTCTTTTATTATTATTATTATTATTATAAGTATACCTTAAGGCATTCACGCTTATATACCTAGTAGTTGTATATGCTATTAATTAGTAACAAAGATATATCTACCTACTTTGGGTTTCAGTGTAAAGTAATCTCTAATATCATCATCATCGTCAGTGTGAATATCGTACAATATGTGCAATATTAGTAGAAAGTTTGTGCAAAAGCTGGGCCAATTTCTTTCTTCGCTCATCTTAATAGTCGTAAAACCGAGGGTAATACTACAAGGACCTACGACCTAATTGTCGTCAATAAGTTTTTAAATTATCGGACCTTTCCCTTTTAAAACTAATGAATCGGCGGCATAAGAAATGGCTACGGCTACCACATATCAATTAGGTACTATACCGTCAAGAAGCCTATTAGTACTCCAAATTTGATATTACTGTCACGTGATATTAGCTGTTGAGGTTACCTACAATTACTACGATCACTAAATAGCTACTATAGCCTAGATATTTACTCGTAGGTATAGGTATAGTAGGTATCACCATGTGCAAATACGGTTTGATACTCGACTAAGCCATTATACCTATTTGCTACATCTACTATACAACTACTAACCCAAACTACAAGCTCTGCAAAACCGAATAATGCCACACCAAAATTGCTATCGCTTGAGACTCGATTATAAAATCCTTCATATTTGCTGATGCTTGCGACTATAGTACTGTTTCACCCTCATCCTTCATCACATACCTATACCTCCATAACTATCAACTGATATCGCCGAAACTTTTACAGCGCTCTTACTATATGTTGTAATAGTAACTATAACGAGTCATCTAGCAATAGTGACACAGAACCATTATTCATTTACTATTTCTCTTACTTTATTCAACACTAAACCTGGGTCCCATTTACCCTTTGGAATAGTTTGAACATAAACTCTTTCATTAGTTCCAAGTTTAGGTAAAACTCTTGCTGACTTTTTATTATAGATTTTACATTGTAATGTCTGTTTTTCGTTTATAACAAATTTATTGTATTCATTAGCAACTTTAGGTTTTAATTTATTTTTTGCTATCGTTAAATTAGTTCTTAACTTTCTAGACATGAGTATTTCAGCAGGTGATATGTTACCAAAAATAGGTGTTGATATATATAATACTCAATACTCAATACTCAAATTCAAATTATAAGTAATAAATAATAATTATAAGTTAAAGTAATTTTCAGTCGTAAAATAATATAGCCATTTTATAGGTAGAGTATGAAAAATATATTACCTACGCCTCTGTTGAATGACTTTCTTTGAAGAAGATTTATGGCTTTATTGATTATTTGATGACTGAAAATATCCAAATTACTCTCGATAATTAAATAAACATCCCTACCATGATATACTCAGAGGTCACACAATGGGTACATTATGCATTATTATTAAAACAAGAAATATGCAAATAAACTACAAGGTCAGCAGACAATAGTTACCTATGAAATGAAATTCCAGGTTCATTCCTCTTTCTTCGACTCTTGCAACCATATGCATCTTAGTTTTTTATCTCTCTTTGTTCAAAAACTCACAAAATAAGTGCAAAATAGCACCGCCACAACAATAGATGTGTTTGCCACATAAATAATGGCCGCCACTCTGAAAAGGCTTCAATTTCAGTACATTGGCTTTGCCATGCGCGGTATCCTTACTCTTACCTAATCTAAGCATCGGCATTTGAGCTACGGCCTAACTTACACGCTTTGAAGGCATCTCGTTCTGACCTACGCAACATTAATTGCAAATTTTCATAATTTAATTTTAAACTTGTCTTAAATTTATTCACTCTCAGTTTCTTCTAATCTAAAGTGAAACTAAATAAATGAAATTAGAGGATAATTTGAAAAAAAATAGAATTTTTTAGTTTTTGTGCCCTATATTTTCCACTTTTTTTTCTTTTCTAGCCGTTGGAAGAAGAGGAGGATAATTATCTTATTCTTCATCTTCGTATCCTGTGTTACTCAGACCCTACTGAGTTGCCTGAAGTTGCAATATTATAACATCAGTTTCAGCAACGTAAAAACGGAGCTACAAGTATCAAATTTTGATTATCTTACAGACTTCTACCCTCTAGATTAGACCATTTTTTTTTGTCTTATCGTCAGATTACCTAATCATCCTAAGTGCCTCCATTCTTTTGCTACATAAAATAACTTATGTTTCCATCAGCATGATTCTGTTCATACGTACCATTCAATAAAAAAAAACTAAATATAAGATTCCTTGGTGGACCAACCATACAACCACAAATTATATAACAAAATATGGGCATTGCACTTTATGAAATTAGCTTCGGATGGCGCTATTATTATTCCGTATAAGTAACGCATCAACATTTAAGGACGGTTGTCTTGAATAAATATAAAATTCTAGTAAGCTATAAGTATTGTTTATGTCTCTTTTTAAATACCTTCCTAGGAGACGACCAGTTGAATATAAATTCGAATGTTAATGGTTTTAATATTTCCTATATAAAATATAATATCAGTCTTGATGCTGATGGTTCGACGGACATAATATTACTCTTGTGATGTGAGCATTGATGATAACCCAATAAAGGAGTAAAGCATTTCGCTGTGCTAAGATATTAACCACTGAATTTAGTGGAATGAGCTCCTCTCATAACGTTATACAAATGAAATTGATTGATGTAAAGTGGAAGTAATCTCTAATAACACTTAACTGTTTACTCCAGATTAAACAAAATCTGCTACGTTGGGGTTTGGAACCTTCGGCAACATGCACTAAAACAGAGTTTTATCCACAATTCCGAAACAGAATTTTTGCATTCGACGCGCGTTTCGCTAACCATGTTAGCATCATCAAGAGATGATTAAAACTGTTTGCCACATCAAAACCAAACAAAACAAATCAAAACAGTTTCAATCATCTCCTGATGATTATGCTAACATGGTTAGCGAAACGCGCGTCCAGTGCAAAAATTCTGTTTCGGTATTGTAGATAAAACCCAGTTTTAGTACTGAATCTGAAAAGCTATAAATTAGAGGGTCATCACATCGACTTGCTGTGAAACGCTTATTTTTTTAAATATACTTTACTACGATATCTACCTCTTTGAGGGTAAAAACCAATTCTGATATTTTTTTATATTAGTGTTTTATACAGGCATGGTTTTTCCCTCGGAACGTCATCGAAATAGAGGAGAAAGTCGGTTAAGTTGACGAGGTAAAGAAAAATAATCTTATAACTCTTTTGAAGCACATTATAATATCATCGAATTTTTCTTGTTGATTGAAAGCTACATGTTATTAATCTCAGAAATCACATAAACTACTTATAACTAAGAAAAACACGAAATTTTTGAAAAAGTTGAAACACGTCATCTTACCCAATACGTCGGATAAGTTAATGATAGACGAACAATAATCGCAAACAAAGTGGTGAATTGAATCAAATCTTCTGCATTCTTCATGCCACTCCATTTGACAGGAAGTACGCTGTGCCCTCCGTTGCTGGGCTCTTCAGTTCTTGGCACCCTGGACAAGCTATGTCTCGACATTCACTTTTTGCTTCTTTTCCTTTCTGTTTCACACTGTTCTTACTCAGCTTAATTTTCCTCTCTTGATTAGCCTTTTTTACTTGATTAGCTTTATTTTTTCTTTGGTTTATTCGTTCTTCTTTTTCCAAAGTCAAATACAATCTTTTTTGGTCTTTCGTCAACTTATCCGACTTTCTCCTACGCGTTGTGTAAACAAAATTCACCTAAACTGACGTTGTGATGAATTCGTTCTCAGTTTCTCCTATATTACAACAAACCACATTTAATGACCGAATAGTACTCATGACCACGGTCCTGTCGCTGAAGCCGTAAAGTCGAATGTAAGAAAATTTTTCTTGTTTATATTTAATTTGTTTAAGGGGGGATCCGTTAAAAACTAAAAGTTGATTTAAAGAATTTTTTGTAAAATCAAATTTATCAGATTTTTCATTATTCTCTGATAATCATAAAAATACTATTTTTCCCAATTAATTAAGAAAATTGACGCTGCTGGGATATTTTCTTTGTCTTTCATCGAGCTCTTCTTCAAAAAAATCGAATTATAATAATTTTTATGAAAATGTGAAATTAGATGACGCAGATGAAGAAAATTCATTAGGTTTTCTCCCAGGCAGTGAAAGCCCAACATTGCAGATCTTCAGTTAATCGTGATTCAAAAATTTGTAAAATACGATAATCAATTGCAGTTTTCACTAGGTATTGAATAGGGAAAAGATTGGCTCAATAAACTTGGAAATGTTTCAATTCCCTTAATAAGTCATACATGTTTTATATATGTGCTTGAAGTTTAGTTATCATTTTTCAAAAACTGTTAGTTTCTTGAGAAAATTTATTTTTTTAGAATATATGTGTGGATATGAAATCAGCATTACTTATGGTTCAGATGATTGACACATTTTAATGTTACTGAAAATATATTTACTTATTAATTCTATAACGGAGAAGATCAAAATATGATCATCAAAATTTTGGAAGTCTTTCTTCAAGTCAACCGTTGTAAACAAACGCAGTATACCTAACAATTTTCCTTTTCTTTAAAATTTTATATCTTTTTTTCATTCAATAATAAAAATTTTGGCTGTTTCTGTTAGCTGCAAGCCTTTTCTGTGGATTTTTGGAATTAAACCACTAAAGAATTTTGGGATTGCTGTGAAAATAATGGGTTACTGTGATGAGGTTGAGAGTTAGGAAGATGTCCAGTACTAAGTGTTCAACCTGTAAAAAAGATGTAACCCCAGAGGCAGAATTTGTTGCATGTAATAGCTATAAGGCTACTAGGCATCTTTCAAAGGAGTGGAGTCAACTCTCAGCTTCTGAACTTAGAGCTGTTGTTCTACAAAACGAATCATGATGTATTCCTGCGACGATTGTAAAGATGCATTCAAAGGAGTTCCTGTTATGCTCAGACACATCAACCAGATGCAAGAGGAAATAAGCCTACTTAGAAAGGTCATAAGCGCCCTCCAGAAAGATAGGCAAACCCTTACAGAATTTCAATATAAAGTGGACTTAATTTACCAATCTACCATGTCTCTTCAAAAGAAAGTTACTACCTTAGAACGATTAGGTTTGGAGAGCAATGCCAACTCTTCATGTATCCCTGAAAATGTGGACAACCTGTGGTCTGAGTTCCAGGACCGTCAGAATAGGGCCAAAAATGTTATGGTTTTCAATCTTCCAAAGAAGAATGATGATGTCACTGATATAAACTCCTTACTCAAGATTATTACTAACAAACCACCTATAGTTGTAAATTTTTCCAGAGTTGGCCAAAAGTGCTCGTGCCTTAAGACTTACTTTTGATTCCTCTAGTGATGTACAGTCTTTAATAAGACCCCGAAGCGGCCATAATGTGTACATAAATTTCGACTTAACCACCAAGCAGCAACAAATTGAAAAACAAGTGTAGGCTGAACTTAAAGAGCGGAAATCTAAAGGTGAGACCTCTTTAAAAGTTACATATTGTGGGGGTGTCCACAAAATTGTATCAACTCAGGAAAACTAAGACGGAACGGACAAGATTCTCACAAAAACCTTCTAAATATATATTATCATAATGTACAGGGGCTTCGAACAAAGTTTTCTACTCTTTTATGCAATGTGGCCATTAACGACTATGATGTGATTATGCTGACTGAAACTAATCTTAGTACAGACATCTCGGATGGCCAACTTGCTCTGGATAACTACAGAATCTTCAGAAAAGATCATTCTATTGAAACTAGTGCAAAAAAAAAAACATGGGAGGTTCACTAATTGCGGTGCATAAAAAACTGTCAGCTCGTTTAATCCCACTGGATGCTGTTCTGGAGCAAGTGTATGTTTCTGTTGGAGATCACAGAGCTGAATGCATACTCAGGATTATGTATGTGCTGGTGAATGTATCGACCACATCCGAAATATGTATCCTGATACAGATATGTACATTGATGGGGATTGTAACCTTCCAAAGGCTGAATGGAGGATGGATGATGCTGGATCCTTGGCTACTCCCTGTACTGATAAATATGTTACTCCTTCAGCTGTCCAGGCCATTACAGCTATGTCGTACCTCTGTGCATTTAATGGACTTTTTCAGTCAACCCATATTCCTAATGCCAATAATAGAATTCTTGATTTAGTTCTAGCTTTTAAATTTGTTAAAGTAACACCATGTGATCCTCTTGTTAAAATTGACAACAACCACCATCCACCTCTTAATTTCCCAATTTAATTATCTAAATCATCACATAATTCTGTCAGCCCCCAAGCTAATACTTTTTATTTTGATTTTAAATCGGCCAATTTCTCACTTAGAAATGACTGTCTGGGAACTATTCAGTGGAAGGCCCTCTTCTGTGACAGGGAAATGCAAGACATGGTGAACATTTTTTATGACATTGTTTATGGTGTCATAAATTTCCTATATGGTTTAGTCAGGGTCTGATTAATCTTACATTTCAAAAAAAAATTGGATCATAAAAAATGCAAATTAAATAATACTACAGCTAATTATGAGGTTTTTACAAGTTTGAGGTCTCAATGTAAGACAGTTTCTAAATACTGTTACAATTCATATGTTTATAACATTGAACATTCTTTGAATGATAGCCCGAATCAGTTTTGGAATTTTATCAATTCCAGGCGTGGTTCATCTTCTATTCCTTCTAAATTTCTTTTGGATGATGATGAGTCTGAAATGGGCCCTGGGGGGGCTGATCTGTTTTCTAGGTATTTTAGCTCTGTATTCTCTGTGATGCAATCTGTTTTCCCAGAAGAATCTTCTCTAAACAATCTACATGTCTGTGAGTATTCAATTACTATATCGGATGGCTACTCTGAGCTAGCTGCACTGAATATTTCAAAGGGGCCTGGCCCAGATGGTATACATCCCGTATTTTTGAAGAATTAAGCTTTTATCCTGGCATTATTCAAATTATATTTAATAAATCCCTAGATAAGGGTTACTTTCCTGACTTCTGGAAAACCAGTTTTATTATTCCTATCCATAAATCAGGCGATAATTCCGATGTTAGAAATTACAGACCTATCAGTATTATTAGTGTAATTCCCAAAATATTTAAAAAATTGTTACTAAGTGTTTTAGTTCTGTATTTTCCCCTTTAATAATCAATGAGCAGTTTGGCTTTTGTCGAGGCTGTAATACTGAACTAAATCTACTAAACTATTCTACTACTATTGTTCAGGCCTTGGAGCTGGGTTTGGAAGTTTATGCTATATATACAGACTTTAGCAAAGCTTTCGACAAAGTGCGATATACCTAATATTTTACTCAGTAAACTTAAAATCCTTGGTGTTTTCGGTGCATTACTTAATTGGGTGTAGAGTTATTTAACCAATCGTACACAGCTGGTAAAGGTTATTAACTTTCTGTCACATGAGATTACTGTAACTTCAGGAGTCCCTCAGGGATCTCACATTGGGCCTTTGTTGTTTATTATTTTCCTTAATAATGTTTGCATGTGCTTTGGAAAGTGTCAGTTTTTGCTTTTTGCGGACGGTCTAAAACTATTTAAGGTTATATCTAATCTGGAGGACAGTCTGGGCCTTCAACATGATTTGGATAAATTTGTAGAGTGGTGTGCCCTAAATGGCATGGAATCGAATGCAAACAAGTGCAAACTTATGACATTTTCCAAAAAACGTAATAAAACATCTTATGACTATGCCATTTCGGGCAACACTCTTTTGCAGTCTGAGTCCATCTCAGACCTTGGGATTACTCTTGATTATGAACTCTCCTATACTGACCACATCACATCCATTGTTAATAGAGCTTTGCGGATGCTGGGTTTTATTAAGAGAAATACTGCAGATTTTCATAACATGCATGCTCTTAAAATCCTTTATTGCAGTCTGGTTAGAAGTCACCTAGAGTATGCTTCTTCTGTCTGGAATCCCCATTACGATGTTCATATTTCAAGAATTAAGAGAGAGCAGAGAAAGTTCTTGCAATACATAAACTTTAAATTCTCTAATAATGAATTAGATTATGAAGGCTTGCACCAAAGATTGAATTGGATGCCGCTATCAACTAGAAGAGCACTGAGAGATGTTCATCTTCTTTATAAAATCATTAATTCTGTTGTTGACAGCCCCCATTTAACAAGCCAAATAAATCTCTATATTCCACAATTTAATACTCGAAGTCGCCAGTCGTTCCATGTAACCTTTCATAGAACAAACTATGCTAAATACTCATTTTTTTCTAGATCCTTATCCCTTGCAAATCATACATCTCTTGACTTATTCTGTAGCCACAAACAATTCTCTACTGAATTAAAACACTTAGACTTGGCAAACTTGTAGATCTTATGTACTTACTTGTTCTTGATGGTTGATTTAATTTTGATGTTTTATTTTATTTTATTTTTTTAATTCATACTGGTTTTGGTGATGTATTTAAATGACATATGATTATTTTTATTACTGTTGATTAGGTGTTCAGTGTTATTGTTACATTACATTCTATCAATTTATATGTTTTTTGTGAAAAATGGATTTTGTCCGTACTTAAATAAATAAATAAATAAATAAGTCCACCCTACGAATTTTAATATATACAAATTATCCGTCTTATAAGATAGCAGCAAAGTTTTTAATTAGGTATCTATTTCCCTATGAAAATTGGGCCATGCATCGTAGGAAATAGACGCATAGACATCCTTAATTAAGGCATATTAACGTTTATCACGAAGCTCGTTTGCAATAATTAAATTAACATATTTTTAATTATGGGGTAATTAAGACGAAAACGGTAGCCTATAGTAAGCCGGTGCGCTTTTAAGTTCAATGCTAATGAAGACATTAGCACTATCGCCGCAATCCAGTTCAAATTAGATGAAAATTGTGCTAAACAGAACCCACTTGGAGAATTTCGATTGCCTAGGACTTCAAGGTGATAAGGAACGAAATACCTACTTAAGCTGATTATGCTATAAACCATAATACAACAATGGCTATGAGGAACAAAATTCAAGGGAAATAAACAAAACATTACAAAATTATCTTTCTAAAAGTTAGAAATAGTAATATTATGCAAGTCGATCTAAATACTTTTAAAAGTAGGTACGTGTACGATGGTTTTACCATCACTCAAATTGGATTCCCATGCTAACTCTTAAATTCATTTAAATCACAGACTCTGTATAGTACTAAATCCGTAAAAATGGAACCCAGGATATTAATTTTCAAGAGAAAAGCTCTTTAGATTATTATTGTATTAAATAGCCAATCATAACATAATAAATAATTTTATTATCTCTCCGTTTATTTACACTAACGTAAACAATAGAATGAAAATCATTAACAAGAGGTTAACAAATAAATTCAACCTATATCAATCCCGTCAACAAGCTGGCTTTCGAGCCGGATTTGGCACAAATGACCATCTACAAGTAGTTAAGTCCCTTATCGAAAAATGAATCAAATATAATAAGGCCCTCTGCATAATTTTTGTCAATTACGAAAAAGCTTTCGACACAATAAACTAGCATAAAATGCTACAAGCTCTTGCTGAATGCCGTATCGATCATAGATACATCGAGGTCATCAAACACGTGTACCAAAGAGCAAAAGCTTATGTTAGGCTGCAAGATAATGCGCAAGACTTTGATATTGCACAAGGTGTACGCCAAGGATATGTCATATCACCAAAGTTATTCACAACTCTCCTAGTATATATGTTCAAACAGGCCCGCTTTGGTGACATGGACATAAAACATCTGAGATTCGCCGACGATATCTTAATTATCGCAGACAGTATGGACGAAGCAAAACAAATGCTACGGAGGCTCAGGAAAGCATCGAACTCTGTTGGACTCAAAATCAACACCAACAAAACTCAATACATGACAAATCTTGTTACGAGTGACTGAGTGAGGCAAACAAGATAGGCGACGTAAGCATAGAGCATGCAAGAGTAAGCTCTTATAAATACCTTGGTCACGAAATCTCTATTGGCGGAGACAACCAAATCCGTGAAATATTGAGAAGAATAGGCCAGACATGGGCGGTCTTTGAAAAGTTGCGCAATATCTTTATGCCAGACATTCCAATATGCCTAAAAAGAAAATTGTTCGGCCAGATCGTGTTGCCTGTGCTTACATAAGGAGCTGAAACACTTACCCTCACAAAGAACACTACAAATAGAATAAGTTTCGCGCAGAGGAAAATGGAGAGGTCGATGTTAATAAAACCCTAAGAGACAGGATCTCAAATATAATATTACGGGAGAGATCCGGATGTGGCGGACGCGGTTACCCGTATAACAACCTTAAAATGGAACTAAGCCGGTCATGTGGCGCAACTTTTGGACAATCGCTGGACAAAGAGGATACTTGAGTGGAGACCGCACCAAGACGTATACAGAAGTAGAGGCCCTCCACCAACCAGATGGACCGACGACATCAAAAGGATAAAGACCAACTGGATAGAGGCAGCACAGGATCGGCAAGGATGGAAAAAGCTACGGGAGACCTATGTCCAACCGTGGACGCGATTGGTCGCTTGATGATGATCATGATTGATGATGAAACGATAGTATTATTCTTATTCTTTTTAATAATTGTGTTTTATTTGAAAAATATTTTTAGTATTTTAATGCAAGAAATAACATCAAATTCTTACAGTCTTCTGACGGATAAAGACATGGCATACCTTCGAATATACAGGGTGTTCGGATATTCGACCGAAAACGCTTGACAGATGGTTGCCCTTGCAAATTGATGAAAAATGATATAGGAACACATATCCCTTAGGTGCCTAATTTTCGAGATACAGAGTGTTAAAGTCCAGAAATAAATACGATTTTTATTGTAATAATTCGCAAACTGAAAAAAATATTTGTTTCAAAATTGGTAAGTGACCTCCTCTTTAAATACCTCAAATTTTGACCACTAGACGCTTTTGAGTCTATCCAGTGGCGTGCTACAGAGGTGGCGTTATTTTAACTCCCTGTAATTGTTACGCCGCTGGGTTAATGATGATTCTTTGCTATGTTTGTAATTCCTTGTTTATTGTTCTTCAAAAAAGACATAAGGTCTAACTATGCTAAAAGCAACAGTTTTCGAGTTATTTGTCCTCCAGTAAAAGCTTGTCCCGGTTTTTATTAATTATTACCTACCTTTCTAAAAAGCGATTTTTGACGTATTTGCTGTTAAATTGACACTGACAATACTTGTGTATATAACATTACCTGCCATAATAGTTATTTTTGTTACAAGTACCTAAAATGGAGTTTTTCAGGACGAATCATTGCTGTTTCCGGACGAGGCGTTAGCTGAGTCCGGAATAGCAGATGAGTCCTGAAAAACTTCATTTAGGTACGTGTGACAAACACTATTTTTTGTCATACGCTCCCAAAATTTAATTTTTATTTATAAGCTTTTTGCAATTCTTCAGAACGCCTAAATTTGCAAATTTACCATAATTTTTGAAATCATAATGTACGACAAAGTTAGCTTAGAATTTGATATCGTAGCAACTATTTGACAATTTTGTCATGTCATTCGAAATTTGACATTTAGACATATTCAGGAATTTTGGAATAGTCCGTAAAAGTTGCCATGACGACTTTTAGGGACTAGGCCTAAAAAGAAGCTATTTTTGGGAGCGTATGACAAAAATGAAATTTTTAGTTGAATCTCTAACAAGATTTTACTTTAATTTTCCTGTCATTAAATAATGAATTATTCTTTCGACGAATTGACTGACATGCTTAGCATTCGGAGAAGCTGGCAAAAATGGTGGTATAGCAGTACGTTTGTACGAACAAAAGTTCCCGAATCGGAGAATACCCCATCATTCTACGTTTAAGAGTGTGGAAAGGAGGCTTCGTGAAACGGGTAACTTACTCATTGAAAAGAATAATGCCGGGAGGCCAAGAACAACCAGAACTGTGCGACTTGAAGATTCAATATTAAATAATAATTTTGGGAATCCTTCTTTAAGTACTAGGACAATAGGCCGGGCATTGAACGTGGGCAGTTCTACTGTAGAAAAAGTTTTGCAGGAACAACTACTACATCTTTATAAATGCACCCGAGTACAACCATTAGAACCCAGAGACTATGCCGTGAGGGTGAATTTGTCCAATTGGTTTAGACAAATGTGGCGTGAAGATGAAAATGTTCCCAAATATGTTTTATACACAGACGAGATGCAATTTACGAGGGAAGGAATTTTTAATGCACGCAATTTTCACGTATGGAATGATGAAAATCCACACGAAATTCGTGAGCGTGGGTTTCAATCAAAACTTTGGTTCAATGTGTGGGGCTATCGTTAGAGATGTATTAGTTGGTCCATAAGTTGGTCCATATATTCTGCTTAATAAACTTAATGGAGCTATTTACAGACAGTTTCTTCTTGAAGTCCTTCCGGAGCTTTTGCAAAATGTACCGATGACCATTAGGCAGAATGTCTGTTCATTTTCATAGAGGCGCCAGAGACTACCTAACTGAACAGTTTGGAGAAAAATGGATCGGGCGGGGTGGACCTCACTTGTGGCCACCCCGACCATCCGATTTAAATCTGACAGATTTTTTCTTCTCAGGGTACATGAAATCCTTGGTGTCCGAAACCATTGTTGAGACTGAGGAAGACCTGATGACAAGAATTCAGGGTGTTGCCAAAATAATTCAGTCTAATCTTTTGCTCTTTCCAAGAACACGTTTTGAAATGAGAAAACGTTGCAGATTATGCCAGCAACAGTTATGTAAAATGTTTGCTGTTTAATACTTTTAACTTTGTTTGCGATGATTAATTTTTTTCTTCTTGTGTCTTATCCGATTTTTTATTTTTCCATTTTGTGATTAGTGACTAACACATTTTGAAGCATTTGGAAGTGAGTAACTTACTATTTACTAAGTTATTCAGACAAAACAAAGATGTCTGTAATAATCCAATTTTCATAATGATTAAGAAAAGCATGTGCAAGCATTTATTTAAGATCAAATAACTCAAAATTGCTGTTTTTAGCATAGTCGAACACTTACGACAGATAATGCTACATACACAAGAATTGTCAGTGTCAACTTAACAGCAAATACGTTTGTTAGAAAATATACAAGGTAGGTAATGATAATAAAAGACGGGACAAGCTTTTACTGGAGGACAACTAACTCGAAAACTGTTGTTTTTTGCATAGTTACACTGTAAAAAATCGCCTTGAGTAAAACTAAGAAAATTATTGAGTTACTTGCATTTTTAGTGAAATTTTGAGTGAGCCCATTAAAATGAATAAAAAATGAGTGAATTTAACATATTATTGTGTTAGTTGCCAAAAAATACCTATATTTGTGTAATATACGCTCATAAAAAGGTAATTAGGTGGTTTTTAAACTAAATTTTGTGTGATTCCATCCCTTCCCTTCCAATCGTAGATATTCTATGCGTATTTCTAGTTAAGTTAAGAGACACTGGCAGGTGCAGACGTAGGAATCGAAGCGCAAATTTCTAGTATTAAAGTGGCAAATAATTATTATTGTGCTAGTGTAAATCATATCAAGCAGATTTCTGCACGAACGATACACGTGCTCTGCCGGACTTTGCCCTACTATCGGATGTTGGGTTGATCCTAGCGAGGCGGCCGAAAATTACGAGTCGTGCTAGTTATGACTGATGCTGGAAAATGGAAAAAATTATATTTAAACTACAGTTTAAACTGAAAAAAGCGTGGTGTAGCTGCATTAAAAATGAATTGGATTATAAGTTCATGACAGACGGTAAGTAAAATACTACCTACCTACTTTATATATATGTTTGTTAGTTAGGACACCATTTTGCTTTTTAACATTGCTGTATAGGCTCTATAGTATATCAGTACGCGCTGATTTGTCATTCATTTGGAACCGCTTTATAGTTTATTCTCATGCTGTTATACGTAATAGAGGTTTGACTTTGAATATTTTGCTAACCGTAAAAATAAGTATATACCTAATACGTAATCTAGGTAATCAGTCATGATTATAGGTATCCCACCATCTATATACATGCCGTAACATATATAGGCACAGCTTATTTAATACGTACCTATCTACTTACACTTAAATAACTCAAATATGATTTAATTTAACTAAATTATGAGTATAGCTTACGAAAAAGTGAGTTGAGATGCAAAACAGTATATTAATACATTCATTTATTATTTTCCATCTCAGAGGGCCATGAATCCAGAATAATTTTTCTTAGGTTGGCGAACCTGAAATCGCTGTATTAAGTATTTTTTACAATTATGCGTTATTAATCCAGAACCCATCAAAATGCAATGATACAGGTAACAGCTGTTAGGTACGAATTCACCTTAAATTCGAGGTCCCTGGTACACCAGGCTAATGTTTGAAGGTCCCTGTTATGACAGGCTGTGCTTAAAGGTCCCTGCTTCCCAGGCATAAATTGATTTTGTTTTTTTTTTTTACCTTATTTTTTAGGTCTCTGGTACACCAGCCTATGTTTGAATTTATCTGCTATATCAGGCTATATTAAAAGGTTCCCCAATTTACAAGTTTGGGCTAGGTAAATAAGGTCCCTGATTAAAGTCAGGCAAAGGTCCCCAAATTTAAAATTTTTGGGTTAGGTGCTTAACGTCCCTGATTAAGATCAGGCAAAGGTCCCCAAATTTGCAGTTTTGGGCTAAGTAAATAAGGTTTGTGTAAATATTATTTAGGAAAAGGTCGCAAGATTTACTTTTACCATGGTAAACAATATCCTTGAAATAAAATTTAGGTACAGATCCCCAAAAACGATATTTGGGCTATATAAGATCCCTGAAATTATGTTCAGGCTAAACATTTTCGACAATATGGTGCCCCAATTAGTGTGTAAGCAAAAATTACTTGAAAGCATATAGGCTGTGGGATTCCTAACTAACCTCAATGAAATGGCCAAAAAATAGCATTTAAAATCAAGCTGTACACTATGTAGATTTACATGATTTTTTGACATTTGACGACAATATGTTTATTCTGTCTGTTGTTTTGCTTTTCTTTTATTTTCACAGTATCAATCTTTGTAAGAAGGAAGGTGTGAGGACGTCCCATTGTCAGGAAGGCTCATAAGATCCCTGAAATTAAGAAACGAGCTCATGTGATTCCCCGCCACTGGTTCTCCCGATGCGACGCTGCTTAGAACAACAATGTCAGCACCTCGACTGTGAATATTATAAGACTAATAATTTGTTCACGTTACATTTGTTGGAAAAAGCAGAGTGTGATTTGATATCTTGGAAGAGAAGCTTGTATTTAATCGTAATAAATCGTGTTTGGAGCTAATTTCTACATTATTTCTAGTTTCATGGAAGCAAAATTACATTAAAGCTAACTCGAAACCAAATTAAAAAAAAACACATTTTTTAGTAGGTTATTACTTAAAAATGAGTTACTTATGAATATTTTTTAACTAAAATTTAGTTCATTAAACCTAATTTTTAGTAGTAAGTTACTAACAATAGAGTAAAATTAACTCATTTTTGAGTGGGCTGGTGAAGAAAAATAACTCAAAAGATATTTGAGTTTAACGAAATATTGATTTTAAACTTCACTAGATTGTGTAAATATTAAGTAAAATTTCCCACACTTTTATGAGTAAGAGATACTCAAACATTTTGTGTAGAAATTTGACACAATTCTTTGTGGACCCGTTTTGACAAAGTATTGTGTTCATTTTGAGTTAAATTTAACTCATAATTTTTTAGAGTGTAAACCTTATGTCTTTTTTGAAGAACAATAAACGAGGAATTGAAAATAGCAAATAATCGTCATTAACCAAGTGGCATAACAAATACCGCCTCCCCCGGTAGCACGCCACTGAAAAAAGAGTCAAAAGCGTGTTAGTGGTCAAAATTTGAGGCCTTTAAAGAGGAGGTCACTTACCAATTTTAAAACAAATATTTTTTCCAGTTTGCGAACAATTGCAAAAAAATCGTATGTATTTTTGGACCTTAACACCCTGGGGTATATGTTTCTATATCATTTTTCATCAATTTGCAAGAGCTGTCATATGTCAAGCGTTGTCAGTCGAATATCTGGACACCCTGTATAAGGGAAATTATTTCGAAAAAATGCTTCTGCTACCAGTATCTGTAAAACAAGAACATCTCGGCCACATGCCTGCGGTGTTCCAGATTGCCCAGATTCCGGGTCCACTCCGGATCGCCGACAATACGCGCAGGTCTCTTCTGAACGGAAGCCAGTAGCTTTAGGGTGTGCTTTGGAGCGGCACCCCAGATATGTGAGCAATATTCTAAGCACGGTCTTATTTGCGTTTTATATAGAGCAAGAACAACTGCTGCGGTGTATACTGTTTTTTTGTCGCGAAATAGCGCACCAAGCTTCTGGAAGGCTGATTTTGCGATGTTAGCAATGTGGTCATGCCATGACATATTGCTGTTGACTGAGACACCCAGCAGTCCGATTGACGAGGACGAAGGAATGGTCGATCCTGCCATGATGATGTCAGAACCCGCCGCATTAGCCCTCTTGGTAAACGTGGCTGCTTGGGACTTTGCAGCATTGAACTGGACCAAATTTCTGTGGCCTCAAGTTTGAACTTTCTCCAGGTCTTGATTAATTGCTGTAATCTTCTCCTGTTTGCGGTGATAAGTCTCAGTCGTTGGTAAAGGTTTTTCTGATCTAAATTGGGAGACAAGAGTACTGTCATCTACAAAACTGTGAACAGGATTATTCGTTTCGGTCAGCAGGTCATTAATATAAATAAGGAACAGAGTTGGTGAAAGTATTGCACCCTGCCCTGATAGTAGAAAAATATTTATTTAATATTAAAAAGAAATATTTATTTTATATTACGAGAGACAGATTGACAAATATATTAGTAATATATCGATGCCTTTTGACACATTCTTTCAAAATAGAAGTGTAAAATGTTCTTTTTGAGTAAAAAAGGGAAGTGTTAATATTGTTTACAAAAACCCAGTCAATAAAGAAGATTTGAAAATATGTTTTTTAATAAAACTCCACTTAAAATAAGCGCATTTAAAACCTGGTAAAGAGAATTTTGTACTACAAGATATTTAACACGTCGGAAACGAACAGTAAAGGATGGAAATTTACTAATTACTAAACAAGACAATATAAGTTATGGAGGTAACCAAAGAACACCCAAACCTATCAACAAGAAAATTTGCAAATTCTATACAGAAATTCCTCCTTGCACAGTACAAAACATCATGACAAAAGTTCTTAAACTAAAGCCAGATAAGAAGATACAAATTTTACAAAAGAAATTCAAGTAATCTATTTTCTAAAAAGAGTACAGACATTTTTTTGGAAAGACTAATATGTATTGAATTTTTGAAAAGGGGAGGGACGATTTTGGGAAAATATACTAGGGTGTTCTATTTAATATAACAAAGTTGTCCCATACCTAAAATTCGACCATTTTATATTTTGGTTGTCGAAATAAAACAACATATACTTCAAAAAAAAAAAACTTTCACTTAAATGAACTCGATAGCTTTTTTGTGTTCGAGTTTCGAGTTATTTAAGATCAAAATGGGTCAAAATATTGATGATACTCAAAAATTGTTCGACTGCGGTTTGCAGACTTCATTTGCGACAAACCACGGGGTCTCTATTTGGTGCTCCAAACAGACAGTCATCAGCTCGACATAAAAATAATTCTAGCGATCACGAGTCCTCGACTTTTGTGTATTGTGCGCGGTTGATACGTGGGTAGACCATTATTTGATTTTTTAATTTGTTTATCAAGCACCTAGTTATTTTTCCTTAATTGCTTATTCACTTGTCTGGCAGATATAATAGAGATGTCTATAAGTATATATTAATAACACAAATCATTTTGATGATGTTTGACAACTAACGGATACTTTGAGACATAATTAATGAAACCATCTTTTCATTTTTATCGCAGTTGATTCATCACGTCATATAACCTCCAAATATTAGATATTTCAGCTATTTCATTTGTTTCCTAAGATACGACAACCTAGTTAGATCGTTAAACCACATTTTCAATTTTTTTTTAAATTGTAAATGAACATATTATAAATTCAAACTAACTCAATTCAAACCAAAAATAAACCAATCTATAAACCCAAACCGTTTGTTGCTTCGTTTTTCTTACTTTTTCTAAATTTATATATTTGTAACCCAAATCGTACATTTCTTTTTATCTATTTTTAGCTAAAATTCCCCTTTCTGCTTTTTAATAAAATACTAAAAATCGGTATAGTAATGGTATTTTGGAATATATAGTTTTTCTTGTTCTTATATTTGTCGTATTAAAACGATTTAAGATTAAAAAGGGAATTTGCTGCGTAGATGGTGATTACTTGCGCACGATTCATAAATGGCAATGTTGCCAAGATTACTATTTTCTGGATGGTCCTATGCATATTAATTTTATTTACTCAAGTCATTGCTTAAATTATTTTTGTCTGTCCTCTTTCATTTTGGATTTTTTAAACTGTACGACTTTGACTAATATTGATATGTTTTATATTATTGTGTCGGATTTAGCTGTTGGGCTTCCAGACTTCATGCAGTATGATCTAGCCCTCAGGGTGCAAATTGATACTAAGTCCAATTTATTGATCCTAATGTTAGATCAAATACTTAAAAAAAGGCCACCATTTTTTAAAAGGGATAACTATAATATTATGTCGTGTATTAGTGTGACTTATGAAGGAATATTTTCTTTGTTTGCGTAGTCATCGGTCGTGAGTAATGCCTATCAACTATCGATAATAACGATTCGTGTGTAAGTACGTTTCAGTTCAGCACAAAGGCAACAAGTCGGTTCTGCATGGATTCGCAATTAGGATGGGGCGAATCACTTTAGAGCGCATTTAATTGAAAGCAAATTATGGGAAGCCCCGCAGGTATAATTAGTCCGTTTGTAGCTAACATTTTGCATGTTTTATCTTTGAGAAGTTAGCAGTTAATGGCGCTGTTAGGAAACTGAAGAGCCAATTATGGCGTTTTTAGTGCAGCGACCGATTACGCTATTAAGGTATTAATTTCAAAAGTTAAACTTAATAACGGCAGAAAAGTTCTAAACGTAATTATAGCGGGTCCCCGCTAATGTGTAAATAATTACGGGCGTTCGAGGCTTTATTATGAATACGTGCGATGGCTATCTCGGGCTATATAACCCATGATTTCAGGTCCTTAGCGTATTATTTTATATCTACCAAAAATTATCATAATTTTAAATTGCCACTTCAATGCGTTTCTTTTGTAGGATTCGATTCAATTTTTATCTTGCAAATTTTTTTCATTTGGCGCTTTTTGTACCCACATATTTAGCATTTTAGCTTGTTGATTATAATAATATATTAAACAATTTATAATGCATTATTTGTAATTTGATCATTATTAGGATTTTTAAAATTATATTATCAAATATCAATTTTGTCATACTTATATTATTGATTTTATCGAAATAAATTTTCCATGTAATAAGTATATATTGATGTTTTTTTTTTTTAGTGAAAACATATTCCATATTGTATTTATTGCACTCACTCTCATAAAATTCGAAAGAAACATAAAGTTTATTAAATTTAAGAAAAACATAACATGTTGAAATATGGTTACAGGAAAATAAGAAACTGTATCTTTCCCTCAAGTTTGTAACACCCTGAGAGGGAGAGTAATTTTGTAATCTAAACCCCACTGCATGGATATGTTTTTCTGCACTCTGCAGAGGTTGATTCATTCTTTACGTTTCGATTTTTTATTCATCTTGATTTATGAAAAAATAATACTTTTTGATTAAAAGTCTTTATTGTAATTAAAACTTAAAATTAGCACTTCATGTTACCTCCTCTTGCTCCCTTAATAGCTTCTAAATGTCGATTCATTCCTCTATATGGGTCATTGATATCCTGTTATGAAATATTCTTCCAGGCCGTCTTGTAGCTGTTAGGAGAGTGAAAATCTACCTCATCTCAAGACATCGTGAATTAAAAAAATACGTTCCGAATTTACAAATTCGAGCCCAAATTTGACAGGGTGTTTCGGGAGAAAGGAAAATATTTTAAGGACGTGTTCTGAAGGTCAAATTAAGAAAAAAAGATCATATAATCATGGGTCCGGAAATGCTTTCTTTCCGAGATACAGGGTGCCAAAAAAATAACATATTTTAAAATGGTACGCCACTGTTTTTCCTTCAAAATAGATATTTTTTTCTTAATGAAGAGTCAATTCTAAAGAAAAATTGTATCTTGAGTTTTCTTGGTTGGAGACATTGTTTTCGAGTAATAATCAAAATACAGACTGTTTTGGGATTAGTTTTTTTCAGAAAATGCCTACAGAGAAATAGTATTTTGCTTATAACTGAAAAACGATATCTCCAACCAAGTAAACTGAAGAGACCTTTTTTCGTTAGAATTCACTCTTTAATGGTTTTCGAGATATTTAAGAAAAACTGATTTTATAATTTTTTTTGACACCCTGTATCTCGGAAAAAAAGCATTTCCGGACCCATGATTATATGATCTCTTTTTTTCAATTTGACCCCCAGAACACGTCCTTAAAAAATTTCCCTGTATATACAGGATTAATAAAAATTACCGCAATGCGTAAATATCTCCAAAATCGTTAAAGCTTCATTTACAAAATTCGGTGCCTGAGGGTTTCCGGGCATGCGGAATTTAACCAAGGCATCGGCAATGTTGTCAGATTTACCAGTTTTGCGCTACACGTATAGTCATTTTGTTATCTTAAATAGAACGCTACATTTATTTTTATTGCAATAAATTGGGCGTATCAAATTTAGTACGACCCAAATTTTTCAAGGTTTTATCTCTACTAATTGGTAAGATGTGACAACAACGCATTTTTAGTAAAAAGTCAAAATCGCTAAAGCTGCATTTACTAGATACACATTTATCTGGGGTTTTTGAGCATGCGAAATTGATCAATGGTCTCGTCATTGATGTCAGATTTTCTAGTTTTGCGCTATACGTACTATTTCCCATTTATTTTTTACATGTCTGGTCTAATAAGTGCTCCTTAAGCTCGGATTCTTTAGCAGAGTTCATTAAAATTTTCAGAACAATCTTTGCAGACTCGGTTCTTCATATGACCCCTAAGAGGTGGTGGAGTGTTGATAGTCATCTCATCTATTCTGAAATCAAGGAGTGTGACAGTTTGTCACAGGCTGTTGAGGTTAAAGCGGAAAAGAAGTCATTCATTATTGATGGAGTATACATTCCCCCGAACTCAGTTAATGAGAAATACGAACAACACACTTTGTCGGTGATAAACATTAGAAAACGATACCCTAATTCTCATTTCTTTGTGTTTGGAGACTTTAATCTCGGGAGCTCGTTGGTCACTTGAGGAAGGTGGTATCGCAGTGGAGTGTACCAATGGATCTCCTGCTCGTACCTTGGCTGAGGTGTATTCATATATGAATATGTTTCAAATCAGCACGGTACCAAATAGCAGACACGTATTCTTGGACTTGCTTTTTCTGATAGGTGTCTCTGTGATTCCTGCTGTAGATAATATTTTGCCAAATAGAATGCACCACATAGCTTACTGTTTTGATGTAGTACTTATCGGTAAGTCTTTATCTTTTGATGAATTCTATTATGATTTCAAGAATACGGGTTATACCGCCATAAATAATTTTTTCGCTTCTGCCAACTGTGATGAGTGTTTAGTAGTTGGGAGTGTATCTGTCGCGGCTGAGACATTTCATTCAGTTATTCAGCACTGCTTAACACTGTTTGTACCCAGAAAACATATCAAAACTACATCTTTTCCTGTTTTGAAAGATTTCATTTGTAAAAAAAAATTATCATAAGCAGTATGTGTTGACTGGATCTGACCATGATTGTCAATTCTTTTTTGGTTATAGAGCACTATGTCGCCCTGAATATGGTAGGTGCTCCTCAGTTCACATGCAGGCAGTAGAGGACTCACTTTTGCTGGAAATATATAAGAGAAAACTGCAAATCTAATGGTTATCCGGATTCAATGTTTCTGGAGTCTGGGTCTGAGAGCACTGGGCAGGAGATTGTTGACCTGTTTGGGAAGTTTTTTTTCAAGTGTCTATAATGACTCAGTCTGCTCAATCTTTGACTACCGGTTTCCGAACCAATTTGACATTTTTGTTAGTGAATTCTCCTCCTAGGAAGTGTTTGCAAATATTTCAGAGCTTCTAAATAAATTCTCATGTGGTCCTGATTCCGTTCCAATATTTTCCTGAAGCAATGTGTTTCTACCCTAAGTAAACCATTGCAAACATTATTTAACTTATCTTTGAGCACGCATATCTTTTCTGATATTTGGAAACATAGCTTTCCTACCTGAATACTTAAATCCGGGAATCTCAATGATATTAGTAACTATCGTGGAGTGTGTAAACAAAACACAGTGGCAAATTTTACTAGATTTATTTTTAGAGTGTGAGGGTTGTCAGGGACCTTGGAGTATGGTTCGATGAAAAGCTGTCTTTTGCAGAGCATGTGTCTAAGATTCGTTTGAGAGGTTTGAACATGCTGGGGTTTGTGATGAGAAATTGTAGTGAACTTTCTGCAAACACAGTTAAGATTCTTTATGTCTCGCGCGTGCGATCCAACCTCATTCAACAATTGTTTAGTCACCTGAGTATTGGACATATATTGACTCATTGAAAGGGGTGCATGCAGAAAAAGTTCCTGCGACATGCTGCTTTTAAAAGGGGGATGAGCTTTGACGACTACCACATGTCTGAGATACTCCTCAGATTGAATTTGATAACTCTTGAGAGGAGGCGCCTGCAGTTTAATTTGTGCACTGTCTATACACTGCTTAATGGGCTAAAGGATTGTCTACGTCTCCTCTCTAAGGTGAGTCTGAATGTTCCAAATCGTCCTTTGCGTAACTTCAGTCTATTCTTCGTTCCTTTTCACACAACTAATTATGGACGCCACTCCTCTGTTTTGATAGAACGCTTCGATTGTTTAATGAACTAGATGTAGACGTTTTTGGTGGCACCCTATCTGGCTTTAAAAGACTAATCAAATGTTTAAACTGGCGGTAACTAATGTGAGACGGTTAGACTCACATTATCTAGCCTGGGAAATGTATGTACTTATGTATTTAATTATTGTCATCGAGTAGATTTGAATTATTTGTAAAAATGGGGGCAACCCGTGAATTTAATAAATAAATAAATAATTTAGATGGTTATATTTTTAGAAAAACGGTAATTAGATGAATATTCAAAAAGTGACAAACAACTACAGTATCTATATATTTAGTAGTCTAGATTGAACTATAGACATAAATCAAATTTAATAGTGAAATATAATTATGTCGTGCAAGAAAGCAAGCAGACAACAGATATAGTCTTATTTGCCCAAGTTTAGCGAATTACCCAACTGCATTCTTTATATTATGCAAAGTGCCTTTTGTACACAAAGTGGTACAAATTGGCGCCCAATTATGCTCACGCCAGTTATAAAAAACCCTTTCTTGTTCATCAATATACAATGGCTTTAAATGCGTGCATATAAATAAGTTTGTGTTTAAATGCTACCACATATCGAGTGTTTTTTTTTAATGACGTATCAATTAAATAGAAAAACGTATTAAAATACTGAAATACTGAAAATGTTTGCCACATTTTAACAATTTTCTCCTTTTTTCGAATTCCGCTTCAACAGTTTCTAGTTTTAAGTTTGAAATTATATTATTTCAACACTAAATGTGCTTTATAAATTATTTTAAAAATTACACTTTATTCTTTGAAAAAATAAATATTTTCAA
The DNA here is from genome assembly GCA_016904865.1 of Pissodes strobi. Classification (NCBI taxonomy): domain Eukaryota; kingdom Metazoa; phylum Arthropoda; class Insecta; order Coleoptera; family Curculionidae; genus Pissodes; species Pissodes strobi. The sequence continues at coordinate 112,445 of MU184321.1, read as the reverse complement.
CGTGGCGGTATTACGTTCATATATTTCCATTCATCAAACAGCTATTATTTGCGAAAGTTTTTTTTACCAATGTTCTGATTGACAATACCATATTATCTGACTAGGGTGTTTCAGTTGGGATTTCACACTCCTCTATAGCAACGCCCCAACGACTTAAAAACTCCGCATAATACAATAAAAAAAAAGTATCGTACTATATAATATCCGATACTCTTTTTGAATGTCACATTTACGGTCTGACGAACCCGTTGCAAACGGTCCCTTTTTTAGGGGCGTGAAACTAGATTAAGGGCATTGTTAGATCCTATTATTAAATTAATTCGAGAGTCAATCATAAGCCTGTTAGGGCTCCGAACCAACGTTAACTGGCTCTAAAGAATAGATTAAACGATAAAATCTAACTAGCAGCCGTCACCATTTGATTTTTATTGTATAAATTGACTTGGTATTATGGTATTATATTGGACGAGCCTGTGTGGGTCGATTTTTAATTTGTTTTCCCATTCCTAATTAGTCGATTAAGCTGTTGCCTTAATCTTTGTTTGCCCAAGAACATGCATCCACTTAAACAAGAGACAATAAACAATGGAAATACTCGTAAATATGTTGAAAATATTAATAATACAAAAGAATTATGATAGTTCTATTAATCACAAATTATTGAAATGATCACACAATTTGAACATTTTAAATCGTTCCAATACAGTAAATAGCACAAGCTGGCAGTTTAGATTGGAACTAAAGTGTTCGCTGCAAACACAGCCACCTCTTAATCCTCTTACCTGGTCCCGAACAAACCAACTCACCATTCGACCGTTTCCTAAATGCCATAGTTAACGATCTAATAGCAGCATAAACGGGCCTCTTTAATTAAATAATAATTAGTCGAATTGTGGTGTTTTAAGAGTTGTTGTCGGGGGGATATAATTACGGATAATTATCGGCACTGTGTCGGATCCGAGCTTACAACAACAACAACAACATTACAATAGCGCTGAAAAAAAATGAGTGCAGGTGTATTAAACTGCCATTAAAGCACTCGACTATGGCTAATGGGAGGTGATGGCGTAATGCTTGAATTATACACACGGTTGCTGTTGCTTCATCATATTATATTGTTTATTAAGTATTCGTTTGGTGTCAAAGAAAATTTTACAACAATAAAAATCCTTGACTGTTAACGTTGTACGTTAGTAGGATGGCCCGTTATTTTTTACTGCTCCTTATACAGTATTGTGAGTTTATAATACAAAAGATACCATTTTACTAGAACTAGTGTCATATTAAGGAATTTAGTACACTTGAACCAAAAACTATTATTTTTTTTCGGAATATTATTCGAGGATGTAAAACTCAGAGCGTAAATAAGTGTTACTCCATTACCTTTCAATTTCTGCGATTTTCAGCCGTTATTTACGTTGTTGCAAGGTATATGTATTCCTATTTCGAAAGAAATTTCGGCGAAAATTTCAATAATGTTCGCATAATAATATCTTAATCCTCGCATATCTTCCTCATGATGTATGCATGCAAAAATGCAGTAGAACTAAGCTATTCGAAAAACAAAAGAACAGCGCAAAATTCTGCAAAAGTTTCTGACCATGATTCTTCTAGGATATTGAGATATTTAAAGCAGCGAGAATAGTATATTGTGTAACTAGGAGGAAAAGCAAAACATTCCTGGACGACTGTGGTAGTTGCTGGTCGAGGCGCAGCTGAGGCCAGCAACACAGGAGTCCAGGAACGTGCTTTTCCTACGAGTTGCACATACTATTTTTTATCCGATCGAAATTAATTAAAATACGTACTTATATAAATAGAGCCAAATATTACTCTAAATAAAAACGGTGTTTTAAATTGAAACTCAACATAATATCAAGTTTTGAATCCAGCGAGCTTGAAGTTTATTACGTAACTACGAAAATAGCATCTAAATGTTGCTTTTGATAGACGTCAGATCTGACAAACAAGCAACTGTTTGAATAGAACAGAAATGTTACATTCCCGGCCTAGGACGGGAATGTTATATTCCCGGACAGTTATTTTCTATTCTTGTATAGTTATTGCATGTTGCCAAGCAACGAATACAATATAATGGAATCATGACTTTTGCGGTAAGAAAACACATCGGAAAGGTGTCGTTTTTCGTCCGATCAGATAAAAGTTATGTTCTTCTCAAATATCATAAACCCTAAGCGCGTTAGAAAACAGGCCATTTACTGTTTTACTGTAGTTTTCGATATCTAAAAATTTTCAAAATTTCCCCACATAATTTATTTTTACATTAGAACCCTTCATATTTTTAAATTTTTTCTCTATTAGAGCAATATACTAAAAATTAAAAAAAATGGCAGCTGTCAAGTATCATCTTTATTCTGACAGCTGTTAATGTCACATGGAAATATCAATTAAATGGTTGCTTTTTTTCAAAGGTTGAAAATGGCAGCTAATGATGAGCGAGACTGGTCTTGGTCTTGCGGTCTTGGTCTTGGTCTTGCAAAAAAAACAAGACCAAGACCAAGACCAGCTCCAAGTCTGCAAGACCAAGACCAAGACCGAGCAGTGCAAGACTTATGCAAGACCAAGACCTAGTATCGCAAGACCAAGACCTAGCATGCAAGACTCTTACGGTCTTGCGTTTTTTGTTCGCAATTTTTGTTTGTTGACATATTGCCCTTAATTCTGGGATGGAAATTGTTGGGTCGAAATATAGAGAGAAAACTTTTCATAAACGTTTGTCAAAAATCATTTTGTTTGTGAGATACACGCAGGGAAAGTTAGACAGTATTCACTATTTGCCAAGCCGTATTGTATGTAAATGAATACCAATGTATTCATTTAAAAAGAACAGTAAAATTTTTAAAGAAAATTATACTCATAATTATATATAAATTAGTTTGGATTACATTAAACAAATTACACAAATGTAATTTGCAAACGTTCTTGCATATAGACCGGGAGATAGTGACCAATTTTTGGATGTGATTTTGGCCAGTAAGCCCTTTGGAGGCTACAATAATATGCATATTCAAATGTTATAATGGGATAAATTGAAGCATCATTCTAGGTTCTTCACATACAGTGTGTCCGAACAGGATATGAATGTATTTGGGATCTTGAAAACTATAAGAGATTAAAAATTGATTAAATGGAAAGCGTTGTAAGATATTTAATTGCTAGTTCAATTCTGCTATGATATTGAATTAATCTTAATGAATTTTATTTATCTTTTTTCTTTTCCGATATATTTTCAAAAATAACATTTTTTTTTAAACTGCTGATTTCATGTAATTTTTATATTTTTGTTTGTACCTACTAAGTATATTTTTTCAACAAAACATAGTACAGAGGTCAACAGTCATCGTTATATTACGCTGTGAAATTTGGTTGTTGTTTTTTAATTGTTCTTTGTAATCCGCAATATTATATATTTTAATCCTGTTATAAGATGTGACTGTTAAGTGTACGTTTCTGGAATTTATGTTTTTCTTTTAACATATTTTATTAATAGAAACCCTTTCTGTTATTTCATTTTGTTAACCCGTTTTTTTTGAGTGTTGTTTTTTTATTTATTTATTTGTATTACATTAAACAAAGGTAGTACTTTTCATTGTATCAAATTGTAAAAATGAACTAAATATTCTAAAAGTAGCTTTCTCCTCTTAATAGAGCCCCGATGATGAGTAAATATAATTCGAAACGTTGGCAAGAAATAATAATTTGTTTTCATGATACCTAATAATCCTACTAACACCACTTAAATTTTACATTTTGGTCATCATTTTTATTAGTTTTTTGTTGAAAATATCTCGACAACGAAAAATCATTATTAAAGCAGCATTGAACTAGAAATTAAATAGCATACAACTTTTCCATTAAACCGATTTTCTAGCTCTGATAGTTTTCAAGTTGCCAATCCTATAATGAGTGAAAATAGTATACTTACTTTACCGCACCCGAGTAAAGAAAATTGTTAACAAATTTGATATTTGCTGAGAAATACATAAAACCAATATCACCTCTAAAAACTGATGTGCAGTTTTTCATTGAGCAATAATAATTTTAGTTTATTTCAAAGCCCAGTTAACGGGCCTGAAGAATCAATTTTTATAGGACGTAAAATCCAGTGACTGATATATATTTCTTCAAACTTATGAAATTAATTATCAAAATAACTGCATCAGATTATCAAGAGAGTTTTTGTGTTAACACCGCAATTTATAACTGTAAATACACAGGATGTTTCAATATTACACAGCAAACTTAAATAAGTGATTCGTTAACTCAAGATGCTTTTTGTGAGTATTTTTACTTAAAAAATTACCTGATTTACTAGCTAAAATTTGAGGCCGTGGTACTTAATATTGAAAAACCAAAATTTTCATACTAACAAATACGATATGAACAGTATTTCTTTCTTTAAACCTTATTACTTTAAAGAACTTTAAACTTTGTTTTTAATTTCCTTTGTAAAACTTGCCTCCAGCGCAAGTGCAAGACTTGCAAGAGTCTTGCAGCAAGACCAAGACCAAGACCAAAACTGGACCCTGCAAGACCCAGAGCAAGACCACTTATAAGACTGTAAGACCAGGCCGGTCTTGGTCTTGGTCTTGCATTTGCTCATCACTAATGGCAGCCTGTTATGAAGTAATCAGAATGTCAACTGCATTCAAACATATTTCTTTAATTGAGCACATTAATTGGGTGCAATAATTTGGAAACATCGAGGTTATTGGATTTCAGAATAATTGTTATTGTTGTTGTTGTTATGAGTACTATCAAACTTACTGTTTGGATCGTACTATCGTACATCTAGATTGAATTGAAATTGTCTAAATCGAATTACGTAATAGCCTGTATTCTACTTTTTAAAATGATAACAAATGTTGCTAGAATTTTTTCAGTATGACATTTGACAGCTGCCATATTTTTTTTCTACAGCCGCGCGCAAAATAACTAAATACTAAATTCAAATGAAATCGCAAAATCAACTAATGCCGTGGATCCTTATTTTGCGCTCTAGCGCGAACATGGAAAAGGAAATTCTCGCTTTTTCCGTCTAGTGTGCTGAATGGTCATGGAAACCGAAGATAAATAAATGACAGTCGTGCGTTTGTTACTGGCAATCCTGTTCTAAATATGCCCGAAGCCCGAATATAATATGTCAAAACTGACAGTCATTCGCAAATTTCAGAATAAGTATAGAGAAAAATGTGCATTTAATTTTAAAAATGCGGCTGTAGAAAAAGTTCTGTGTGTTTTTCGAGCGCAAAGTAAGATTGCCGTTTTCGAAAGATTACTGCGCTCCGCTACGCGTCGCGCAGTAACATTCTTTCTCAAGCGGCAATCCGTTACTTTGGGCTCTAAATACACAAATAACTATTTCCCGTTTACACATTATTGCGTAAAAATTAGTTCGTGATTGATAAAGATGGCAATAGTCATATGTTTTTTCTATTCATTCCACTCATAGTGATTATTATTAATTTGACTGCTGTCAAATATGGTTTTTACACATGTCAAAAAATGTCTAGGGGATGACGTTTTAAATACATACATACGTATAACATTGGTATAAGTAAACGTAACGTAGAGATAATTTTTTAAATATATAAAGATAATATTATATACTTACTAAAAAATTTAAACCGCTAATTAATTATCAGCCTGTTCTAAGTTTGAACCTGAACATTCAAGACAAATTATCAACAACGCGAGCGGTTATGAACCTTAACTTCGAGCTAGACTGTTCGAAAAAATTACATTATACTACACGAATTATATCATTTTATAAAAAGATGTTAAGGTAGGACTTTTCAAATTTTTTTCATTGTATTTAAAGAAGGTTATTCAGTGGTTTCCATAGTGACGGTCTATTATAGGAATACTCAATATAAAGAGCTCAAAAATTGAATGGTCTATACTCAAAACTTTTGAACGGCTAATGTCTAGATATTTAATTAAAAAAATCGATGTTATGGGCTCTTTTGTTATACAGAGTGTCTCAGAGCAATTCGGCCAAATAGTATCTCGGAAATGGTATAGAAAATAGGGATATCTTTGTTTTAAGGAAAATGCGTTCAACCAAAATATATCGAGTGGGTCAAAAAATGTGCCAACCAAAATAGCTCTTTATATGGTACCGTTCGAAAATTGTCATTAGATATACTCTAAGAGGATATTAAAACGAGTAATGATGCCCATTTAAGAAAAAATTAATTTAGGCCGTAAGCAAACCATCAATCGAGCAACCATTGAACTGCGGTTCACAGGAACGTAATCTCCTAGGGAATACCCTTAAATACTAAAGTCGAATCCACAATAGATCTGACAAGCCTGTGTGGGTTATCTTAACTGAGAAAAATATTGTTGCCATTAATTAATTATACAGGATTAGTAAAAGGTACCGGAACGCTTAAATATCTCAAAATAGCTAAAGCTGCATTTGCAAAATTCGGTTCCTGAGGATATCCGGGCATGCGTCGGAATTGAACTATGATATCGGCACTGTTTGAGTTTGTTTGGGTTAGTTTGGGTTAGTTTGGGTTGGTTTGCGCTACACATAGTCATTTTGTTATCTTATATGGAACACCTCATTTGTTTTTATTGCAAAAAATTGGGGGTATCAAATTTAGTAGGACTTCAAATTTTCAAAGTACCTGATGGGATTTTTGAGCTTGCGGAATTGACCAATAGTGTCACCATTTATTTATAGGTAAGCCAAATTTAGTAAATACAAAAATTTTACAGGTTTCATATGAAACCTCATCTTAATCTCGTACTAGTGGTAATATTACGATCAGTTCGGTATACAGTGTGGCCCAAATTGGGTATACATGTATGGGTATCTTCTAAACTATATGAGATAGAAAAATGGTTAAATGGCGAAAGTTGTAGGCCATTCAATTCCCAATTCAACGCCATTTTGATAACGATTTTCTCTCTTTTTGTTTTTGAGATATTTTGAAAAAATCAAAAAGTTGTATTTTCGAAAAAGCGCTGTACTTTTTTTATTTAAACATATTTTTAAAATCTGTAAAAACATTGTTAGGACAACTTTTTACGCTCGATGCACCCATGTAATCAGTTTTTAGTTCTGACGTTTCGGTTCTGAGAAACCATCATCAACTTCGTTTTTTCTTATGGCGGTCATTTTGTTTTTTAGCACATTTAAAAAGAACATATTTTTTCCTTTCTTGTGACGTATAACACTTTATAAAAATATTTTATTTTTATGTCAAAAAACGACAAAGTTAATTTTTAACTGACTTGGCCATGATGGCGGAGGCCATTTGCCGTAATAAATGTAGTTGCTATGGTGATTCGGCGGCATTTAAGTCATTTTACTGAACAGTGACATTATTCAGTCAAAACGCTATTTGGTAGTTTTTGTTTAAATTTTCATAAATTTTTATTTCTAAATATCGCCACGCGATATGCCAGTGAAGAAAAATATGACATATTAGAATGTTATATTAAATGTAATAGAAATACAAATCTTGCCACCGCCGACTATTTTAACATGTATCCTGAGCGGCAACAGCCAAGACTATTCGCGAGGCTTGACCTGAACTTAAAAAAAAATTATGGAAGCTTTGAAGTACCAACGCCAAAGAAATATCAGAAAGGCAATCAAGCTCGTGACGATGACATTAAGGATATTTTAATGCGAACCCGACGACGTCGATGAGAGTACGTGCGAGGGAAATACTTATACCAAGAACTACTATCCAAACAGTCCTTAAAGAAAACAAATATCGTCCTTATAAACCTACTATTGTTCAAGTTTTAAAGGAAACAGACCCAAGGCGATTATGATTTTCAAACTGGTTTGTAAACCAATGTCATGAAAACCCCAATTTCAGTATGAAGATTATTTGGACCGACGAAACGTTTTTCAGCAACTGCGGAGCATTCATTATTGTGAATATCCATTTTTGAGCCACTGATAATCCTCACCAAGTGGCAGAACGTAGGCCACAAGTAAGATTTGGCTTTAATGTCTGGTGTGGTGTGTACGGTAAGTCTACATAGTCCGCAAAATATTTACAAAGTCAAATAGTATAATTTGTTTTTAGATAATCAACTTATAGGACCATTCATTTACAATTAAATAATGTTATATCAAACCGGGGTCCTGTAAATTGACCAGCTGGGTCCCCGGATATTACACCCCTCGGTGTAATCTTTGGGCAAAGTTTACAGAATAAATATAAGTTGCCTCGCTCACTGTCGAAACTTTAATGCATTGAGATCACAAGCGTGCGGCAGATACCTGCATATTCTGTAAACTTTGTACTTTGTACCGTCAAATACCGTGAACAACTGTGTATGCGTGTGCATCGGCGGTGGCTGGGTCCTCGAGCGGGACGAGGTGGTGAGGTATAGCCGGTTTCGCGTGGTTAGCTTAGTTAGTTTGGGTATGTTAATAGTAGTAAGTTGTAAAGTAAGCAGTTATGAACAGAAACCGATACTTATATTTAGAACGATAGTTTGGAAATTAATAGCAAATATTGATTTGTACGGCAACCGCCCTCCGTAGCAACTGTTGCTAAAGCCAACTCAATATTGTTTCAATATTATTTTGTCCTTTGGTCACATGGCTTCCCAAGGCTTCTGTAATTTCATAGGTCCATAACAGACTTGTCTTAAGGCTTGAATCTTGAGTGTTGACTGTCAGGATTGAGTTCCAAATAACTGGCGGTGCTACACTTGTATTCCTATTGCATTTAATATAACATTCTTAACATATTGATATTTTTTTAATGATGTTTGGCAGGGCAGCTAATATTAAACTTACCTTTTAACAAATATTAATAAAAACAAAAATTACTAAAAATGAAAAGTTAAATTCGATGTTTGTCTGATCAATGTTTCGTATATTTTTCAGTAAAATAACTATGAAACACTAGCAATATTTGTTTTGTACCGCAAATGGCCTCCGCAGTCATGGCCAACCCAGCTAAAAATTAAATTTGTCGTTTTAAGACATAAAATTAAAATATTTTTATGAAGTGTTATACATCACGAGAAAGGGAAAAAAAAGGTCTTTTTAAATGTGCTAAAAAACAAAATGGCCGCCATAAGAAAAAAAGAAGTTGATGCTGGTTTCTCATAACCAAAACGTCAGAACTAAAAACTGAATACATGGGTGCATCGAGCATAAAAAGTTGTCCTAACAATGTTTTTACAGATTTTAAAAATATCTTTAAATAAAAAAAGTACAGCGATTTTTCGAAAATACAACTTTTTGATTTTTTCAAAATATCTCAAAAACGAAAAAAGATCAAATCGTTATCAAAACGGCATTGAATTGGGAATTGAATGAACTAAAACTTTCCCCATTTAACCGATTTTCTATCTCTTATAGTTTCCAAGATACCCATACATGTATACCCAATTTGGGCCACACTGTATACTACATCCCGGCGCCACGACTTCACTATTAGAAAAACTATCATTAAGCCAAGTCTCAAGCAAATGATCACGGAGGAACCAGACAGATATACACCACGCTGGTAATCCTTGATTCTAGTGCGGAAGCCTCCGATATTCTGGCAGTAGAACCTTAGGCTTGATCGTTTTTTGGCACGTTCTGTTCACGTATTAATATTTTTGTAATATATGGATGCCTACTTCTATATCTTATTATAATATCAGTTTCTCCATTTGATCTGCGTTCATTCAGTTCATCATAAACACATTTAATTTGGTCACGTTGAATCTTAGTAAAACCAGCCCTCATCTTAAAATTACTATCAGCAAGCTTGTTTGCACTTTTTAGACACTTTAAAGCCGCCGCGCCGCGCCGGTTCTCCAGAAAATATCACTTTCAGCGGACGCGGCCTATTTCCAGGCTGATCAATTCTAGTCACCTTAAAATCTTGTTGAGTACTGAGCTCCATCTTCTCCAAGACTACATTCGCATGGGCACTGTCGTGATTAATCCTTTCTGTGATTAACTTTGAATCACTTTTCGGGACATTGAAGATGCAGATGTCCTTTGATCTCACGCATCTTTCCTGTATTTGAATAAATGTGCCCGGCTGCTGATTTGACTCATCTGTTGGATTAGGCTCAGCAGTGGCGGACATATCACCGGGCAGTTCGGTGCGCCGCCCTGGGGCCCAAGGTTCAGAAGTGCCCCACGATGCCTTAACTTAGTTTTAAAATATACAAGGGGTAGGGGCCCATAAATATATTTTGCCCTGAGGCCCACGTGTCCCTAGATCCGCCGCTGGCTCAGATTTACGCTGTTGCATAGCTGAATACAATCACGTAGGTAAGCAACCTCAATCTCTAGCCCATCAAGCCTTTCCTCTCTCAATTTTAGTGTTTCTCGAAGGTCATTAATTTCGGACCTGAATTTATTACTTTGATCTAGTAGAATTCCGATCATCTGCGACATAATGGAGAAAATATCCTTGTTACTAACATTTGTCTTCTTAGCTAATGATGCTATTTGCTCTCTTGGGATATTGTTAGCAGAACCAGCACATGATGATACGGACGCTGCTGATGCATTCGATGATTTCTGCCTAGCAGGTCGCGTATAGTGCGCAGAGTTAGTATCTATCCGTCCGGCGGAAGTTGGACGACCACCAAATACGATTGACAGTTGCTTAACCCCACTTTTCTTATAATCATTGCATTTCCAGCTATGTGACCCGGTTCTTTTCGTAAGGGCAGAAACTTTATCGAATTCGGGACTGGGCAGTGTTGGGCAACCTTTATAAAGCCATCCACAACAACCAGAACACTCCATTGCTAGTTGATTTGACTTTATCACACGAGGACAAACAAGACAAACATATGGCGCCGGCATGTTGATGTTAATCAAAAAATCTTTACTTATTACTTGCTCTTTTCGTTGAAAAACCTGGAGCACAACAACAAGTTTATGTTCATATAACCTCAATTAATATTCAAAATAATTAATAAAACAATAAAAATGCATCATGCATCACTACATTGACTGAATCAAACCAGATTCATAAAAAAATCTACAAATTGTAATGATATTTAACTAAATAGGGTTAGAACTAACATTGGACTGTATAACCTTTTAAGTCATGCCTTAAATGTTTCTAATCAATTGCCTTCCAATTTAAAGAATAAAATCTTGATAATTACGCATTGACTACTGTTCTTTGACCTGTTTCGCGCTTTTGACACTGTTGGAGTTGATTTTCTTCTAACTAATTTGTATGTTAGTGGCTTTAGGGGTACAATTCTGAAATTCCTGGTCATCAACGTACCACACTGAAATGTGGGGATTCAAGGGAAAACACCGGTTAATTCTTGGTAGACAAAACATTAACCGATAAACAGTTAATAGTGAAGAAAATTTAAAACTTGTCTCGACTTAAAAAATTGCCTTGCTGATTTCTCAACCATTGAAGAGAAAAATTAGTTTTCATCATGTTTTATGCAGTTGTCTTATAGGTGGACATTAATTCAGATAATTTCCTGTTGTTCTCTAATTTTGACGGTTGCACGTCACGAGTGCTTTAAGGAACCACTTTCTCGAGTCAGATTGACACAGAAAAAGTCACGAATTCCGTGCATGACGCCCCAAAAAACCCACTCCATAGGATCACACCAACTTGATGCCCAATAAATAATTTACAAACTGTTAACACCCATTTACTGATCCTATAACGTACTGTTATAATGAATTGAAATAACAATGCTCACGTGAATCTATGTGTATACGGGCGGCGTGCAATTTTCGAAAAGTACTAAACTTCAATTTGCAGTTAATACAATAATAATAAGGTGCCGTCTCTCGGGAATAAGCTGCCAGGTCCGTTTTTCACATAATGAACACTTATCGAACGAACGACGTGCAGCGGACGAGAGCAGAGCTAACTTCACCTCGGTATCGGAACGATCGCGGTCTAATGATGCGCAAGCACGCAACGCGCTAATTGACTTGTGAAATCGCAATACAGCTCTATTGTGTTCGAGGCTTACGTGGGTTGCGGCTATTTTATTGGCCGCGGTCGTATATGTATTTTGTTAGGGCCCGTACATCAACCAGAAGACAAATAAATAGCCATAATACACGTGCATACTTTCTCTGTTCAAATTGGATCAAAAAATACGATGGATATAGTCAGGAAATACTTAAACTACTTACCTATCTAGAAAGTAATGTAAAAAAAATGAGCGAGCCTGCTAGTACTAGAGACACTGATGTGTAAACATCATCGACATGAAAATCTAATGGTACCTTAGGACGGGTCACGTCTGAATATAGGCAACCAGTTATTTGGAATTGGTTGCCTATATTCTGGCGTTAAAAAGAACATGCTTTGCACTAACGGTTACAGACATCAGCTTGCAAAACATATTCCCGTCACAGATACTGCCTGACGTGCGTTGTGTCACATTTGCATTAAAATGTCTAATATTACACTTCACGCATAGCTCTCCGCTCGCTTCGCCCGCTACAGGGGCGCAACGAAGAAAAACTAGCCAAAACTACCCCAAGGCATGCCCAAAATCAAGAAAATAAAAAAAAACTATTGGGAGTCGAACCCGGGCTGCCGAACCAGAGGTCTAGCGCCTTAATTATCTACTGAACCATCAGAGCATTTGTAGGCAATTCATTGCATCCGATGCCTTCCGACAAGGGAATGTATCTTGCAATCTGTCTTTATCCGCTAGTCGTTTACAAGAAAGCGCTGAAGTAGACTGCGCATGGTTATGATGTCACATCCGAGTTTCATATTTCCTTAGCACAAGTGGCAGCCAGACAATCCACTAGATCTCTTGGCACACATCACTAATAAAGTGTCACCATGGCTCAATGTAATTCGAATGGTCCTTTTAAGGACCCGATGACAAGAAAACTTGGACCTTGTATCCGAGTTTGCCTATTGAATGTTGAGGGCATAAGCAGAACGAAATGCCAGTTGCTTCAAAAGATTTTATTTGAAAACGATATTGAGAGCTCCTGAAGAGCGACCAGGAAACACATGCAGTAAATGAAGAACAACTCAGCTCT
>MU184321.1:48654-61143 GCA_016904865.1 Pissodes strobi | reverse complement strand
CCTATTCCAACTTATATGCCTTCAAGAAAATCATTTGGAATCCAGGCAATCGAGCCACCAAATATGATAATGTTGGCATTTCTCCCCATATGCTACATACGCTATGCAAAGTCTGCGTCATATTTATATTGTCTTTGAAAATATCGTTCGAGTCCCCAAGCGTCCCCTGAAAAATAACAAATGACTCTTGCGCTCCGGATACAGGCAAATTATATCTGGAACGATATGGGGAATAAAAAGGAGCAAAGAAATCGGCACTGATGCCAATTCGATATTTGTGTGTAGGCAAAATAAAGTGTACGGGGGTCGAAATCATTTGTCAACTGCTTAATGGCTTGTGAATCGTTCTCCGATTTGCTGTCGTGGGTGTAGCCACTTTATCATTTGAATATTATCCTTTTGTGCATGCTTCGCTCGCTCACCTCCTATATGCAATCGAGATGCGGAAGGATATGCGCAGATCGCGCCCAATATACACAATTGAAAATTGGGCAAAACTCCCTTATTTTATGTATAGACGACCTTATTCTTCAGCAACGCGATAGTTTGCAAGTAAGTCATGCGATTCTTTATGAGGTATATGATTGATATAAATCACACTAGAACGGCAATTAGTTATAACTGAGAGAGTCCTCTAGGCTCAGTTAAATTTCCATTCAAACGGAGCGATTCTCAAAAACTAGCATTTATTCCTTAATACGAGTAATTAGTAAGGTGCGTTCGTGAAACCGTTAATTCGATTTCCTCTTCTACAACTGAAAGTTAAACGGATGGGTGGTCTTTTCGTTATAACTAGTGTACGTGTGTGTATACGAAGAACATTAAGAATTAATTGTTTCTACGAACAATTATTTATTGGCACGTTCACGCTTACTGTTTATTAATAAGACTATTAGAAGCGACGATCGTTCGTTGGATCGACAAATATTCTTCGTACCTTACATCCAATTGAGCTTCATATTGTACTATTCAAAAGTTGATATTACATTTATCTTAAGAGTATTTAGAAACCACTAATTGATTTTGGTACAATTTTACAAGAAAATATATTAAATTTGAACGTTTCAAATTTTGTTCGGTGTATTTAAATCAGGTTCTATAGTGGTTGCCATAGTAACGTTCTATTATTAGAAGGGTCGATATAAAAGGCTCAAAAATTGAACGGTCCATGTTCGGGTGAAATCGAAGAAAATTAAAATGGGATGTTGTGAATTTGTGCTTTTGAACAGGTTGTATTAAAAATGTCAGGGGTCTTCAAATGTTGTAAATTAAAGGAAGTAACTGTTTTTTTTTCTGTCTTGTGTGAATATAAAGGGTAAATTTTAAAAATTGTCAATAAGTTGCGACAGAATTTCCTGTATATAAAACGCATAATACAAGGATCACTTAAAAATCTACAATGTAGAATTGTAGAATTTGATGTATATAGTAAAACGAATTTTGCAATTTCATTACATTCTACAAGATGCACCCTGTTGGATTTTGAATACGGTGTTTCGGTTTGTTGCAACCATCATGTAATTGAATAGTTTAGTTTAACAACCATAAAATTACCCTCTTTGTTCTATATTCCTATATTCAAGGATATAGCGCACTTTATATTAAATACCCACCATTAGTGTAAATAACTTGATGATGGTCGCGAAAAGCAGAAACGTTGGATTCATATTCTGATAGATCGATAGATGTATTTTTCCACCAAGCCAACTAGAATCCAAAAAGCAACCTTAAAATTAAATTAACATAAATCAATCAGTAATATATAGATAAAGTTTATTGTCCGGAGCATCTTGCAAATATAAAGTATGATGGATCATTGAATTCGTCATTAAAAAGACAAACTATTTAATAGTTACAGAATAATATTTTTGAGGCCGATTAGCTGAAACAGATGGCTTAGTACCTAAATGCGTCATTTCTTCCTTATTTAATTCCTTTGTGTATCTTACAGTTTACAAGATGACACGGTTCTTATAGTTGTAGGTTGTAATTAGGGTGAAAGATGTCATGACACAGTTAAGAATGAGACCAACGAATGTATGAGGGACCTTAACACATCGAACGAAGTCAGTCTGGAGGAAGAGTGAAAGCAAATTCAAACAGGGTTAGAAACAATAACTAAGATACATCTAACTAGAAAGAGAACCAAGAAAAAACCCTGGATAACATCAGAAATTCTAGATCTTATGGAAGAGAGAAGAATGAGTAAAGACAATAAAGAAGAGTACAAAACACTACATAAGACAATACAGAGAAAAATTAAGGAAGCAAAATGAGAATACCTAGTAGCTCAATGTGAGGAAATATAAGTACTAGAAAGGAAATTTGACAGCTTTCACATGCACAAAAGGATAAAGGAAATGGCTGGATGCAACAGGGTCAAGGCAGCTAGTAATATTATCAATGCAAATGGACGTATATATAATAACTGACGTGGTGGACAAACTTGAAAAGTGGAAAGCATACCTGTCAGAACTCTTCGATGCTTAAAGACCTCCAAAACTGGTTTTGGAATCAAGCAATATGCACCCAAAAATATTAAGAGTAGGTATATGCTCTGGAAACTATGAAATCCAGGAAAGCTGCTGGTATTTATCAGATACCCATAGAGCTTACCAAACTCTTTGATGATGATGTGATTGATATCCTGTTGAACCATTTTAATCGCATTTATGATAAGGGAGAAATTCCTAAACAATGGCAATCCAATTTTGTGCTCGTCTCGTACCCAAGAAACCAAATCCAAGAAAATGCTCAGATTACCGATCACACTTATGGGCCATACTTTAAATATGTTCTTGAAGATCATCCTCAAAAGAATTTACAGAAGGCTCGAGGAAGACATAAGCAACCAACACACAATTTGGATTCCGCGAAGCACTTGGAACACGAGAGGCGCTTTTCGGGATTAACGTTCTTTTCCAGCGCTGTCTTGATATAAACCAAGAGGTGTATGCGTAAAAAGAGAAAGCTTCAATATCTGGGTCATATAATGAGAGGACAGAAATACACACTTCTGCAATTATTGATAGTCCAAGGAAAGATTAATGGAAGGCGGAACATTGGCAGACGCCGCCGTGTGTCCTAGCTAAGGAACCTAAAGGATTGGTTTAATTGTAGCAATGTTCAACTTTTCAGAGCTGCAGTCAACAAGGTCCGGATTGCTGTGATGATAGCAAACCTCCGATAAGAGATGCACTATAAGAAGAAGAATGTCCTGGGAGTGAGGTCCACAGTAATGCAGTAAGCCAGACAAAGGAGTCCTTATAAAGCGATGTTCTAGGTGTTAGTTTGGGTTAGAGTTCGGCTCTTGTTCAGGAGTGTGCTAATAAAATTATCTCTGAATTCTTTTGGATATGGAGATAACAGGGCGCACTGTTGGCTGAGGAGAGATTTGGATGATCCATCAGGTAAAATTGACAACTTCAATTATAGAAAATGTAGGGAAAAGGAAGAAACATGTTTTCAGCAGCTCGGTAAGTGCAGTCAAACGTGTTTTTGCAGTTCTTAATTCAGCGGTTTATCAGGAAGAAGAAACAAAGATGTGTGTGTATGTGTATGAATAATTCGCATCGAACTAATAAAGAATATGATTATAAAATAGTTGGCTTTGAACATTGAAGCGAAACCTACTAGGAAACGAAAATGCTGATGTTGTTTTAAGCCCTTTATTTGAAGTTCAATCAGTTGATTTGAACTGATTTGTGCCATGGTAGATTACAATAATTGATCATATGTACCTACCTAATGTATACGTACCCACGCTAACCTACTTAAACCCGTAATTTACGACGCTTATTACCTATTTTGCTGCAAAGGCAAATAATTTCGCGTTACACAAAATTGGAAGCCGCCCATTCATATCTCCTATAACAATGACTGGTGGCCAGTTTTCATCGACGAGTACTTCCATCTACTACAATTTCAAGAGGACATTCACCGTTATACGCCATTAATAAATCCGTCGTATATATATAACAATTAGCCAATCATTAATTTGCATACCGGCCGCCATTAATAGCTCGCTTTTCAATCGTTTAAACCTATAAAATATTAATAGCTGGTAAGGTCGTCTTTTTTATTGTCTCTTATTTGTCAGCCATACTTTCAGCACCGACACTCCCACAACCGCTTAAATAAAACAACTACTAATTGAACTTTATTTTCTAATTTTTTGCAATTTTCTTCCGCATCGGGAATTAATAAGCGGGACAATTTCTTCTAGGTTGTGACTAATAATTTCATAATGGGTATATTTACAGACCGATAAAAAAAGACATCAGCTGTTCAGTTCCCATAACTATCTTGTATCATCAGCTTTATCACGAAAGCATAAATGGACAAATTATTAGCCATCAGTCTTGTACATTTTAAAATTGAAATATTATATTATTCAACAAATTATATTATATACATCGCCCCCCGTGTGAAATTTGAATCGACGAGCACCTTTTTTTTTGCTCTTTTAGAGTGTTCTATTTAGCCACGCCAGTGCAGTTAGAGAACATAATAGTTCGGTTAAAGTAGAGAAAAGTTGTATATGCTAATGCCTTTCAAAATGGCATTTTTCAAACCGAAAATCTAGAAATTAAATTGGAATGCCTATATAAGTTTGCAAGTGCCTTCATAGGTGTAAAATACTTTACTGACAAGTTCACAAAGAAATCTCAAATCTTCTGTAAGTTATTGTCATTTTTCATTCGAAGACGTCGAAATCGACGCGTCTTCGTTTCCGTGCAGGCCGTTTTTGCAGCGTCACTTATAGTTAACCTTATAAGTAAGCCTAACTTTTCTATAAAATTGAGGAAATGGTACTCTTGTAAACCGTTTGCTACAGGTTCGACACCGCCCCCTGTTGAAGGAAGATCCAATGGTGAACTCACATAAGCGATTCATGTCTGGATAATATCTTTATAAATTTGGCTTTTGATACTCTTAATGCCCAGACGGTTGAATATTTACTTTTTGACCACTAATCATTAGTTGAGATTGGATGCAGATGGTATTTTCCAAATTAAGGAACAGAGACAGCTGAAACCCGTTAAAATTTTACAACTTATACTTAATTGAAGCCAATTCATTTGATTTTATTCCTAAATTCCTAAATATGCTGGAATAATTGCACTTGAAAGCATTCCAATGAAAAATATATGGTTATTGGTTAGGTCTGATGAGCAGGGCAGTAATTCTTGGTTGGAGAAATTAGTCAACCAACTTACATTCTGAACTAACAATCGTACAAAAAGGGTATTATAACATCAAAAAACCTATGTGGAAAATCACAAACAAAAACTCTCGGGATGAAATTAGTTCAGACATTTCGCCTAGTGACTTATTTAAATACTTATTTTAGCCACACAAAAAAGATTCGGTCCCTGACAGAATTTTACATGGTTTTGCTTATAAATAATTTTAACTTCCCTGAACTCTCATTTAATGTGGTTAAGGACATTGTAATATCTTTGATCTGAGCACTAAACGGTTAAAGGTTGTAAAGGAGCTGGTAAATACCTCCTTGATAGAGTTGATTAATACTGTTTCCAGAAAAGAAAATTTCCACATTCTTTAAAAGGCTGTTACTATCCCTGTATTTAAGAAGAATGATAAGCGGGAAAACTAAAGTTCATTTATGACCACAAAGGTGGGGGTAGTAATTAACTTTATAATTAACCACTTTAATTAGTGGTTTGTATCAAAATAGGGTGGTGGAGGTTTTATTCATAGGGTGAGAATTGAAACATGTATTTTAGGTATCACGTACTTTAATAATGCAAGAATTAATTTGCATTAAATATGATTAATATATACAATGATCTCTAACTACTTTCAATCATTCATCCTTTCATACATAAAACTAAATACTGTACATGAGGTTAACTATTATTAAATGTTTAACAAAACTTCTTGATTATTTAATTTAACAAGAACTTCTTTCTTTACTGAATTCAATCAATTTTATTTCAACTAACTGCTTTTCGTTCACACAAAATACCGCGTACTTTACGACTTCTACGATTCTCTCAGCTTAACTTTGCCAGGGATATAAGACTTTGAACATACGATTCGATTCTCGAGTACAGGAATAGATTTGTCTAGCTACAAATTTCCAACCGCCATTTTGCCTTCCTTTATCTTCAACAGGACAGACGCAAAGAGTTGTATTGTCTCCAGAAAATGCTTTAAAACGCCCAAAGTCCTTAATTCAGTGTTGAAAGTGTGTGAAAAAAGGAAACACAGAGTAGAGCAGATAATTTCTAAATATCAGTGTAGAAAACTACTAAAAATATCTTAGCGTCAAACAGGGCTACGACTGGGTAGGTGTACTTGGCGCCAAATTCAAGCAGGGCACGACAAAAGCTGATGCTTCACGTGTGAGGGTTTGCAAGGTACTAAAATCTAATTTTTCCTACCGGCGGCGTGACAACTTGTTTTCCAGCAACTGTATTACAAATGGAATCTATTATACCGATAATCCAGGTTCAGACTAAGGAGTAACTAAAATACAATGCTTTAAATACACAAATTGCTGTTTACCTGGGGTGAAATAAATTTATTTGAGCTTAATTATAGCTCATTTATACTACGGACATACAGGGTGTTATCACCGAACTATACGGTGAAAAAAGATAAGTTAATACACATGTTAGGGTGTTTCCCCAACAACAAGGAAGGTAGTGTTTTCGCCTATAAATGAGGATTGGGATAGGCAGGATAACAAGGGCACAGCAGTTCAAATACATGAGAATTATTCTTTTCAAGCTCATATTAAATATATATGTGGCAAATCCAGGACTATTTTCCAGTGGCTCCGAAGAGCATTGGCTAGAGTTTTTCAGCCGCCCTCCCCTCGGGGCTTTGAGGACCATTTTTGATGGAACAATTATGCCGCTTTTTTACTATAATGCAGAGATCTTTGAGCGTAAGCTTCAACATGCTAGAATAAGGAATGAGTTAAACTCTATTAGAGGATTGATCGCCAGGACCATCATTAAAGCCTACAGGACGGTGTCCGCACAGGCTGCACCTGTATTAGGAATATTCTGCCATTAGAACAAATGATGTAAGAGTGAATAGATCACATTAGGTACAAGAAGCGTTTAGTGATCAATAGAAATTGTGTTGAAATTCAGGCTGACTCAAGACTTGGCAAGAAGTTATTCAAGGAAAGTGTTAGACAGAGAATACTAACGATATGGCAAAGAGAATGGGATGAAGCTTCCACTGGCAGATGGACATATCAGATTTTACCTAGTATGCAGGGAAGGGGCATTTTGGGATTTAAATTTAATCGTAAGATAATACAGATACTAACAGGACATGGTCAATTTGCAGGTTATTACCGCAAGATCGGCAAATTGGGTGCTGCTGGGTGTCCTACATGTCAAGCTGAGGAGGATAATCCTGATTATACACTGTACCCTTGCGCCGACTACGTGGACAGGAGAGACCAAGTACGGGTGATCCTGGGGGACGTCGACCTATCTGGACCGGAAGAACTGGTGAGAAGATTGACCGAAGAGAACCAACTGGACGTGTTAGGTGGATTACACGAATCCACCTACACGAGGACAGACTGCTGGGTGCTCCCCTAGCTGTTTTTACCAAGGATTTAACTTTTATTTACCTTATGAAGCTTTAAAATGTACTATGTACACTTTTTTGTAAAATGTTTATATTTTTGTAACAAAGACGGAACACGTTAGGACCCGTGCGCAAGGCTCAACAAGTAATCAAACGTGACTCTATAAGGAACTTCTTTTCTTTAGAACAAATTGGAGGGGTTTTGGTACTCTACGGCCCGACCTAGAAGGGAATTGCCCTTATCCGCCTTCTCACTTTGAGTAGGTTGCCCTTGCTACATCGGACCCTGGTGTGGTTAACTAAGAACTAACTTAGTAAATACTGACTTAAAAAAAAATAAGGAGAAAAAATATAAATTTTGGCTCCTTCAGGACAAGGACACTGGCGAGCTCCTTCAGGACTCGCTGGTGGGAGAGTTGTGGGTCTCTTGCTCCTTCTTCGTCTTCTTCTTCTTTATGGAGTTTTGGAAATCTTTGAATTTGTAAGAGGCAATTAATTCTGTAGCTGTAGCGCCTGGAGAGAAGTGAAAGAAACTAACATTAAAAACACATTCTATAAAATAATGACCTTAGAAAATCCAGAAGATACAGTGGTTCAAAACAATAATTAGTTAAATAAAGCAGCTATTGCATCGAAAAGCAAAGATTTTGAAATAATAGAAAATGAAAAAATATTGGAATGTCTAGAATGTGATAACGAATGAAAAGGTTATCAGATTATGAATGATGATTATAAATGACCAGATCTCTACAGGAAGTTCTGACCAAAGTGGTGATGATGATGCAAATAGTTGCGCCAGTAAAATAAGTCATCAAGAAGTAAGAGATGCAGTGAATGTGCTTATGGATTATTTTGAAGAACAACCTTAAACAGATAACATTGATCTACTTCAGATTAGAAGAATAAAAGAATGAATCCCAAAAACCAAAAAAAATTACTGATTATTTCAAGTGATTCAAGTTCATACATTAATGTGTATAAATATTGAGTTTATTATTTCTTACATATATCCCGTTTGTTTTGTTCTTTTGACATATAATTTTTTTTTGAAATTAAAATTAGGACTTTTGGATTATCCCTGTTTTCAATTATTCGGTAAAGGCTCGGTCCCGGCGGGCCGGATGATTGAGGTTCTACTGTAGATTGTAGTTTAAACTGAACCTATACAACTGATCATAATATGCTTGGAAGAATTTTAGATTTAATGCGAAGTTATAATGCTGGGCGTAAGTGAGTATATTCTGTTTCTGGATGGCAATTCATATGTTTTACATAATCATCTTCAAAAAGCAAGTAATTACCTATTATTTAGCATAACGGTACATAACCCACACTTAACAAAAATGCCGTGGATGGTTCGCATTTTTCCGGTAAAACCTTTTAATATCCCTCTATAGTAAAAAGAAATTACGTACAATATTATTCACCAAATGTAATGCCATCACGGTCACGACATCAACCGAACGAAATATGAAGGGTGTTAACACATTCTGCTTGTAATTATTACTTAAAAAGGTATTGATATATTTCAGTTATACAGTTACGTAAACACCTGTACTCGTACCCGTTATAATTAGGCGTCAGGTAAAACGTTAACGAAATCAAACTGCAAAAATACTACGCAAGAATTAAGAAAGAGTACCAAAAGAACGTCTAGTTTTGTCATAGAGTGTACAATGAATTCAATCAGCCTTCTCTGAAACTTAGATAGTCATGAGTAGAGCTAACTGATACTGATAATACACTATCGAAATATCCACATATCGATATATGTACACAACTAAAAAAAATGCAATGACTAGTGGTTAATTAGCCGTCATCTAGAGTTGTGCTTCTAAAATTTGTTGTATAGCTACTAAGACTGTAATAAAATTAATTTTGGGAAATAAATAAAAACTCGATAGGAAATAGAGAAGTATAAAGAAAAAATTAATGAGAATCAAACAAGAGTCCAAATATCACAATATGGTTTCCATACATTGAACCATGGTCTTCCAGATCGCCAGATCTAGATCCTCTTGATGTTTTGCCGTAAAAGGTTCTTTGTTCTTTGAAAACTCTGATTTCAAAACATTAAAATTTTACAGTTACGCGACAGCAACGTATCGATGTATATGTCTCATAAATACGTTGATAACGTTCTAGTAGCAATAAAATAAAACAAAATGAAACAAGACATTTAACATTTAACGACCAACGTTTGAATTGCATTCACCCCACGAGATGCGATAATACAGCAAATCTTCGCGTCATAAAATGAGGGGATGTTTAGGGAGACAATTGTTCAAATAATTCGCCCAATCATGCCCTATTATCCCGACTCGTCCCCGGGGTCTCGTTCGGTCGATAATGGGAATGCGCGCGCACGCGCACCCCCTAAACGATCAACTTACACAGGGACGATTAGCGCTTTGAAAAACGGAGCAGCCAGCGGGCTCCCTTCTAACCCTCTACCGTTACCTTTCGTTTCAGGAATAACAATGGAGCCGCGGATGATCCTCATTGGCGAATGTACGACGCCATGTTGAAGCGTAATGCAGTGTAGTGTTTGGTTTGTCGTTTGGCAGGCACATCTGCCGCACAAATAAGTTGCTCGATACGCTAAATTGAATACCTAATTTATTGGGTGCTCTCGCTATTATTATCATAATTGCTGTTCTTATTTAAGTATATCGTCGTTGGCTCTGGTATCATTCGTTATTCTTCTATTGTGTTATTTTCGAATAAATCATCGATAATAAGGGTAGTACGGTATGACTATATTTTATGCACTCAACATTCACTTCATTTCAAAGTACACGCTATGATTCTTACGGCAGACTAACCCTATTTAGAGCTGATTAATTTTTTTTGGTCTTATAGGTCCGATAAGTTGTATTATTTTTACTTTTTACACGTTCGCAGTGATGAGCAAAGAGATACTTTACTTTATTTTTCATTGATTTCTCTTGAAATACTCTTCCAAAAATTAACAAGAGCAATAGTTTCTTTTCCTTTTGGAAAAAAAAATTAAAAACATTTAGTTAAAAGCATTCGTGCATATTGTCAAGAAACTGACAAAATCCATCCTCAATTTTATCACTTTCTTAGCAATATGTACGAATGCTTCTACATTTTTAGAAATAGCTACTACACAGAAATTTTAAAAAACGCAAGCTAACCCTTAAATCACTCCCATGTCTAGTCGGGTAGTCATGCATGAATATCATGATGGCATTCAAAAAGGCCTAATTATGCCTGGCATAAGTGAAGTACTCATAGATATAGGCTCATGGAAAAGTCAAGATATTAAGTCCAATAAAGACCCGTCTGCAGTCCTCCCTATAACCCAACGAGAATTCTCATCGCCCTCCTTTGCAATGCAGAAACCCTTTTTGCAGAGCCTGCTCAGCCCCAGGACATTATACTATATTTAATGGTTGAATGGAAAAGAGCATGATATGATGTCAGGAGGGTATCTAGAGAAACCCGGCTTGACTAGGCCCCGAAGCAAAAATATTATACTTCTTAATTTTTTTTGCAAATAGACTCAACATGAACATCCCATTTGAGCTTTGGCCCAGATAAACCCACACCAGATGCGAAACCTCCCGCCTAACGCATGAAACGAGAATTCGTTTAAAGCTTCGCCCCCTTGGGATGGCCAGCCATCCCAAGAAATAGTCAGGGCAAGCTCTAGTGTGATTCTAAACGCGAGGTACGCGAGTCTTGTGGTTTAGTCCGAAAGTGTTACGAAAAATAATTAATCTTTATTTTATTTTTGTTAAAAATGCCTGGTTATAAGTGCCTTTATTTGAATTGTTCTACTAGCAGCGGTGACGAAAAATAATTATTTAAATTACCCCGCTATCCTGAAAGGCATATATAAATGTTGTTTAATGCACACTCCCGCACACTTATTTCCAAAGTTATTGCATATTCTAAAATCGAATAAGCACGAAATTCAATTAAATCTGAAAACTGGTAGATATAATGTTATACTTAAAGATTTTTTAAATCCAATTAATGTTATACAGTGCCTGCCAGAATATTGGCCACATATGGGAAAATTTTTTATTATTATGATATGGAACTTTTGTTTTAGCCAATCAATTCTGCATATCTGAAAATCTAAAAATGCATTTTAACATTGAAAATGTTTCTGTTTTCCTAGTATAGGGCCTGAAATCGTGAAAAAGTACATGCTACATTTGCCACCTTCATGACGTCATACGCGTGAGAGATCGTGTTAGTTTGTTTATTTAAACCTTACCTAATTTGATTATAACGTATCGGAATCGGTTCAAATGACTAAAATAAATTGGAACTAACTGAAACCAACCGAAAGTTTATTGAACGACTAACCAAAACTAACCCAATGCACCAAAACAAGCTAAAAGGGACCGGAACAGGTTACAAAAATGAAAATAAGTTAAAACTAATCAAAACGAACCAAATTTTGGCGACTAACGAAAACAAACCACAAACATTAAATTTGATTATAACGTATCGTGACTAAAATAATTTGAATCTAACTGAAAGTAACCGAAAGTTGATTGAATGACTAACCAAAACTAACCAAAGGTAACTAAAAACACCAAAACGGGCTAAAACTTATCAGAATCGATTACAAATGTTACGGTAAGTTAAAACTAACCCAAATTAACCGAATTTTGGCGACTAACCAAAACTAACCAAAAACATTAAAATTGCTTATAATGTACCGGAACCGGCTGAAATGACTAAAATATATTAAAACTAACTGAAATTTACCGAAAGTTGATTGAACGACTAACTAACCAAAAGTAACCAAAAGCACCAAAACAGGCTAAAACGCATCGAAATCGATTAAAAATATTGAAGTAGGTATGTTAAAACTAACCCAAATTAACCGAATTTTAGTGACTAACCAAAACTAACCAGAAACAT
>MU184321.1:35833-48644 GCA_016904865.1 Pissodes strobi | reverse complement strand
AAAACGTATCGAAATTGATTCAAAATATTGAAGTAAGTTAAAACTAACCCAAATTAACCGAATTTTAGTGACTAACCAAAACTAACCAAAAACACTAAAATTGTTTATAACGTATCGGAACTGGTTAAAATGATCAAAATAAATTTAAACTACTTGAAATTAACTGACAGTTGATTGAACGACTAACCAAGACTAACCAAAAGCACCACAAAGGGCTAAAACATATCGGAAAATATTAAAAATATTTAGGTAAGTTGAAACTAACTTCAATTATTCGAATTTTGGCGACTAACTAGAATTAACCAAAACATTAAAAGTGGCTATAACGTATTGGATCCGGTTCAAATGACTGAATTAAATTAACCAAAACTAATCAAATGTAGCCATAAACACCAAAAAGGGCCAAAACGTATCGGAACTGATTAAAGGTATTAAAATAAGTAACTAACCCAAATTAACCAAATTTTGGCGACTAACTAAAATTAAACAACACATTAAAATTGGTTATAAAGTATCGGATCTGGTTCAAATGACTGAAATAAATTAAAACTAACTAAAACTAACCAAAAGCTGATTGAATGACTAATCAAAAGTAACCATAAACATCTAAAAGGGCTCAACGTATCGGAACTGATTAAAGGTATTAAAATAAGTAACTAACCCAAATTAACCGAATTTTGGCGACTAACTAGAATTAACCAAAATTATTTAAATTGGTTATAATATATCGGAACCTGTTCAATTGACTAAAATAAATTGGAGCTGGCTGAAAGTAACCCAATGTTGATTGAATGACTAACCAAAACTAACCAAAAGTAAATAAAAGCACCAAAACCGGCTAAAACGTATCGAAATAAATTAAAAATATGGAAGTAAGTTAAAACTAATACAAATTAACCGAATTGTGGTGACTAACCAAAAGCACTAAAATTGGGTATAACGTATCGGAACTGGTTCAAATGGCTGAAATAAATTAAAACTAATTGAAATTAGCCGAAAGTTTATTGAAAGACTTACCAAAACTAACTAAAAGTAACGAAAAGCACTAAAAAGGGCTAATACACATTAGAACAGACTCAAAATATTAAGGTAAGTTGAAACGATCTTAATTTAACCGAATTTTGGCGACCAACTAAAATTTTCCGAAAACATTAAAATTGGTTATAACGTATCGGAATCGCTTCAAATGACTTAAATAAATTAAAAGTACACTAACACTAATCGGAAGCTGATTGAATGACCAACCAAAACTAATCACAAGTATCCAAAAACCGGTTCCGAAACGTTATAAACAATTTCAATGTTTTTGCTTAATTTTAGTTAGTGACGAAAATTCGGCTAATTTAAGTCAACTTCAACTTACTTCATTGTCCTTAATCTGTTTCGATATGTTTTAGCCCGTTTTGGTGCTTTTGGTTACTTTTGGTTAGTTTTGGTTAGTCGATCAACCAACTTTCGGTTAATTTCTGTTAGTTTTAATTTATTTTAGTCATTTGACCCGAGTCCTATTTTACCGTTTTTGGTTAGTTTTGGTTAGTCATTCAATTAACTTTCGGTTATTTTCAATTAGCTCCAATTTATTTGAGCCATTTGAACCGGTTCCGATACGTTATAACCAGTTTAAATGTTTTTGGTCAATTTAAGGTAGTCTCCAAACTTCGGTTAATTTTACCTTACTTTAATATTTTTAATCTGTGCCTATACGTTTTAGCCCTTTTTAGTGCTTTTGGATACTTTTGGTTAGTTTTGGTTAATCGTTCAATCAATTTTCGGTTAATTTCAGTTAGTTTTAATTTATTTTAGTCAATTGAACCAGTTCCGGTGCATTATAACCAATTTTAATGTTTTTGGTTAGTTTAGGTTAGTCGCCAATATTCTATTAATTTGGGTTAGTTTTACATTACTTTAATATTTTGAATCTGTTCCGATACATTTTAGCCCGTTTTGGTGGTTTTATTTGCTTTTGGTTAGTTTTGGTTAGTTATTCAATCAACTTTCGGTTCCTAGTCCAATTTATTCTAGTCGTTTGAATCGCTTCCGGTATGTTATAATCAAATTTAAGGTTTTTGGTTAGTTTTGGATGGTCCTTAAAATTTGGCTCATTTTGGTTAGTTTTTACTTATTTTAATGTTTGTAACCAGTTCCGATACGTTTTAGCCCGTTTTGGTGCTTTTGGTTACTTTTGGCTAGTTTTGGTTAGTCATTCAATTAACTTTCGGTTAGTTTCAATTTATTTTAATCATTTGAACCGATTCCGATACCTTATGATCAAATTTAAGTTTAAATAAACAAACTAACACGATCTCTCATACGTATGACGTCATGTGGCAAATGTAGCATGTTAAAATGACCTTAAATCGGCATATCTTAAAACGTATTAGGGGAATTTCTGTAAAAAAATCAGTGCATCCATAATAACACAAGATTTCCATGACCGCATGTTGGGAAAAAAAGAAAGTGAATTGCTATTGCAAATTTTAATTTTGCCTGAACCAGTCCACCAGCAAAACACGTTTTCATTTAATTGGTGCAGACCAACTATTTAAGAACAATTCTATAATCATACCCAGATTATTTGCACCGCAGAAACTATATGAAGATCCTTACAACTTTTGTACTTAACATTTTTTTATACGAGGGTAAATAAAAAAGTTCAAGGGGGGGTTACATTTATAACTGGACACTCTGTACCTTTGAAAAAGTTCTCTGTCAGAAAGTTTCCTATATGGTTCTCTACTGAGATAAAAAACTACATAATTCTTAAGAAAAAAGCACATAAAAAATACAAGCTAACACGTCCTGTTGTTGATTATAGGGAATTTTCTGACTTAACACTCTTATGTAAGAATTTGACACAGGAATGTTATACACAATACATCCATGGTACAGAACTGGCCATCAAATCCAACATAAAAGAATTTTGATCATTTGTTAACAACAAAAAAAAATAACTCGTTTCCAAATGAGGTTTATGAATGTTTTTAGGATGATTTTAGTGAAACATTTCCCAGAATATTATTTGATCTAAACCGAAATGTAAGACATAGTCTATATATGCCAAATGAGCGGATTCAACTTGTGAAACGTAATTTAGATAATCTTTTATTATTAAAGTTGAGGGATAATAGATATCATGATTTACATAAAAGTACAAAAAAAAAGAATATGACCAATTATTGATTAAAGCTAGAGCAGAAAATTATGAACATCGTATTAAAAAATCTGACAATAAGAATAAGTGTATGTGGACAATTTACAGAGAAATATCAAATAATACTACTGGGGAAAATGATTGCATGATTGCTGGAAATCCCGAAGAAATATTCAATAATTACAATAGACACTTGATTGAATTAATTCCTGATTTAATAAAAGATATGCCTCATAATGAAAACAGTTATACCAAGTTTGAAAACCCAAGATATATTTGATTAAAATCTGTCACAACAGAAGAATTTTTGGAAATAAAAAATAAGATAAAAAAACAAACATAGTTCGGGGGATGATGAAATTCCAACAAGTCTTATTCGGCAGGTAATTCCGGCAATAACTGCAGTCCTTTGTTACATTCTTAATAATTCACTCAGAGATGGTATATTTCCTGAATCATTGAAATTAGCTGCAATTAGGCCTTTGTATAAAGAAAAAGGAGACATAAATTCTTTTGATGGTTATATGCCCTTTACTCCCGTGTGGTTAGATTAATGGAATTTTTGACGGAATGTGACATTATTCGTGAGAGTCAGCACGGTTATCTCTCCAGCAGTTCTACACAAAGAGCAGTTTTCCAGTTTACACAGGCTGTTTTGAGATATTTGGAAGGGGGTGATATGGAACTGGGCATATTTTTGGACTTATTAAAAGCCTTTGATTGTTTAGTTAGAAGTTTCCTGTTACAAAGGCTTAATGTGTATGGAATCAGGTGATGCGCTCTAAACTGGTTTCGATCATACTTAAGTCACAGGTGTTATTCGGAAAAATGGTGCATGGTCAGATATATTTGAAATAAACAAATAAATAAATATATTGGATTTTATTTAAATCACATCAAGGAAAACACAACTGACAATTCTGCAAAATTTCATCACTTAACTCAATAAAAAAAATCGCGTTCCTATTATATAAAACAGTTTACTATTATTCCTAACTGTAGAGCGTTTTTTTATTCAATAAAATAAAAATAAATAATATTAGGTTTTTCTTTGCCTCTTCACAGATTTCAATTACCAATCAAATTGAGATTTTTCCCGTTTTTGATGGTGATTAAAAAGAAAGTCTGATTAGTAGATCTCACTGAGTTCTGAAAATAAGCAGTAGATCTTGAACTCTTTGGCCACCCCTGGTTTAGTGTGTTTAATTGTATACAGTGATAAAGAATAAAGAGAGTATTAGTTTAAAATAGTAAAAGTTGCAATTTCACTAAGAACTCGCGGGAAAACGTGACACTACTATAATATAATACATATTCTAGACATTTGGTTTTTGAAAAGTATGATCCAGTCATTCAAATCAGTCTTACTATTGATGATCCCGGTTATTTTTCTTAGCACATATTCAACGTTGTACTTTTCAACAAACTAATGACCACAGTTTATATTTATGTCTCTTTGAACATCTCAGTTTTAAAGAATTTGAACAATTTGAGTTCAAAGTGAGGTCAGTGGTTTATTTTCCCGATAATGAATTTTATTGATAAATATCGCGTAAGTACCACCTCGAGATGTCCTGTTTGCTCACATAAGTAATAATGCCAGTGATTTTTAGTAATATCCCGAACAATATTACTGTTATTTGGTCTCCGCAACGACATTATAAATTAATTTACCAGGAGAACGGAATGCGAAAGGCAAACCGTCCGAGAAGAACCAAAAGGTAGAATTAACCCGTAGCTCGAATTGAAACACGCCCTAGGCCTCAAAGCAATTTGAGGCAATTTATTAGTCTAAACCAGCGACCGAACGTGTTATTAAATTTTTAATTTTGATCACTTTACGTTATCAATAATATTAATTAAGAAGGCCGAGAATAATACCCTTCTATACGAAAAACATATCCTTCTCGATGGCTATCGTCGACTGGGTTTCGCCGCGGGCCGAGAATACCAGTATGTTGATGGTACAGATAATAATACAAGAAGTGCAGTTTGCACACGGTCCCATTATGCACGAGATGCTCAAACAAATTATTTTAATACAGTTTAGCCGAGTGGAAAATTAATATGCTTTGATCGCTCTGATGCAGCTAAATCCGGCGATCGATCAGCTACTTTGCCTTGATCCACGAGCATGCTTTTCCTATTTCCAGGTATATAGTATATAGAACAAAAAACGAACAAGGTTTATGAACAAGGACACTTTTCATTTGACTTTTTCCCACATAATTTTAATTTAAAATATCATATTATTCTTTCTTGATAATTTATGGTCTTTAAAATATATTTTGTTCAAATTAGAGTAGGTGGTAATTTTTCAGTTTAGCAACCATTTAACCAACAAATATTCACTGATTCTAAGCAACGTCCAGAATACAGTCCATACCATTATATGCTGCGCAAAGCATGAAAAGGTGTGTAATTAAATAATTTTCTTTTCACATTTGTTGGTGCACTACAATCGCCATTACTCTTGCCGAGCCACTTGAAAAAAAGCACTACAAATATAGTCCATACACGTCTGAAAATATTAATTAGAAGAACAAGAGGCCTACGTTTTATTTCGGATCTAACTCAGAGCGACAGATAACCCCATTAAATAAAATTAAGTTTTAGTTGTAAATAACTAAATATATTCTCCTTCTTGTCACTGTCAGTAGCCAAAACTTCAATGTTTAATTTGTCACAAGCTCACTGTTGCCAGATTTCATTTTAAAAATTTCACTGTAAATTTGTTACGAAAATTCATTATTGAAAATCGTGCACAATGTTTGCCGTTTTCTCTCTTTTATTCAGGTGAATGATACAAATACACACAATGAAACGAACCATTCGTTTTTATATATTGTATTAACCCAAACCAAGGTCACAGTTGGATAGAAATAGAAATTCGCGATATTTTACGTTTGTAGTTTTTCTAATGCATTAAAGAAGCGAATTTGAAAGACAAACCAGCGAAAATAAGATTTTATGCATCTTTTTTTAACAACTTTAGTAAAATTATAATGAGGCTCTAACCAACAATTATGAAGTGGTTATATTTGTTTAAAAAATAAATATACATCCATCTGCAATAAAAATATTATTTTAATGAAAAATAAATACACGAAAATTACTTGAATCAATGACATAATCTATCTCGCGTAAGGCCAAAAGTGTGTGAGAAGTTAAGACGTGCGCTTTGCGTACGTTCCTTGCTTTCTTTACGAAATTACCTGAACCTAACCAAAACTAACCCAAGTTTACCAAAGATAACCAAAACCAACCCAAGCTAAAAAAAAGCTAACCGAATCTAACCCAAACTAACGGAAGCAAACCGAAACTAACTCAAATTAATTAAAACTAACCCAAGCTAACCAAAACTAGCCCAATTTAACTACTAAAAGAAAAGCGCGCTTTAGGATTGGTTATAATCCAATTAGCCAAAATTATAAAAATATGCAGAAAATTTTGTTTTCACCGATCTACTTTCTTTCAAATTTACTTTTTTAATGCATAGATATATAAAAAAACGCGAATTTCTATAATATCCAATAATTATCTAAACTTGCAACAATTAACCAGAGAAGTGATCTATTTTTACATTATTTTGAGTTAGCTTCGGTTAGTTTGGGCTAGGTCTAGTTGGTTGTCCCCGGAGCGAGCGAAGCGAGCGAAGGGCCATACGTGAAGTGAAACATATTTATTTTTTACATTATTTTGGGTTAGCTTGGGTTAGTTCTTGTTCGTTACACCCCCGAATCGAGCGGAGCGAGCAAAGGGTTATGCGCGAAGTGAAATATATTAATTTTTCACATTAAATTGGGTTAGCTCCCGTTAGTTTTGGTTAATCCTTGGGCTTAAGTTTCTTTTAGCGAAAATCGGCTACAAAAAGTATCGTTCTATAGGACGATTAACCATAGAAGTGATTTATTTTTACATTAATTTGAGTTAGCTTCGGTTAGTTTGGGTTGGTACTAGTTGGTTGCCCCCGGAGCGAGCGAAGCGAGCGGAGGGCCATACGTGGAAGTGAAACATATTTATTTTTTACATTATTTTGCGTTAGCTTGAGTTAGTTCTTGTTCGTTACGCCCCTGAGTCGAGCGGAGCGAGTGAAGGATTATGTGTGAAGTGAAATATATTAATTTTTCACATTAAATTGGGTTAGTTTTGGTTAATCCTTGGGCTTAGTTTGGGTTAGTCCTAGTTGGTTGCCCCCGGAGCGAGCGGAGGGCCATACGTGAAGTGAAACATATTTATTTTTTACATTATTTTGGGTTAGCTTGGGTTAGTTCTTGTTCGTTACGCCCCCGAGTCGAACGGAGCGAGCGACGGATTATGCGTGAAGTGAAATATATTAATTTTTCACATGGCTTGTTTTCCAGAAAAAACTAACCCACGTTAACCGAAATTGATTCGCCTAGGCTTGCGTGAATAAAGGCTGGCGCTTCGCGCAATCCTCTCTTCACGCAAGTGCATAGAGGTTTAAACGAGACGAAACTAACCAAAGCTAACCCAAACTAACTAAAGCTAACCCAAACTAACCAAAGGAAACCCAAACTAACTAAAGCTAATCCAAGCTAACCGAAATTGCTACGCCTAAGCTTGCATGAACAAAGGAGCAACCTTAGACCAAACAATTTCGGTTAGCTTTGATTAATTTGGGTTTGCTTTGGTTAGTTTGGGTTAGCTTTAGTTAGTTTGGGTTAGGTTTGGTTAGTTTAGGTTAGCTTTGGTTAGTTTCGTCTCGTTTAAGTCACTACGCAGTTGCCTGAAGAAAGCCTATGCGAAACTATTTCGGTTAGCTTTGGTTAGTTTGGATTAGCAATCCTCTCTTCACGCAAGTGTGTAGTGGTTTAAACGAGACGAATCTAACCAAAGCTAACCGAAACTAACCAAAGCTAACCCAAAGTAACTAAAGCTAACCCAAACTAACCAAAGAAAACTCAGAATAATCAAAGCTAACCCAAGCTAATCGAAATTGTTTCATCTAGGGCTGCGTAGAGAGAGGTTTGCGCTTCGCGCAAACCTTTCTTCACGCATATGCGTAGTGGCTTAAACGAGACGAAACTAACCCAAACTAACCAAAACTAACCCAAATTAACCAAGGTTAACCCAAACTAACCAAAGCCAACCGAAACTAACCAAAGATAACCCAGGCTAATAGAAATAGTTTTGTCTAAGCTTGCATGAAGAAAGGCTTGTGATTTGCGCAAGCCTTTCTTCACGAAGGTGCGTAATGGCTTAAACGAGACGAAATTAACCGAAAGTAACTAAATTTAACCCAATCTAACTCAAGCTAACCGAAATGATTTCGCCTAGGCTTGCGTGAAAATGATATGGCTGAGGCATGCACGAAGCAAGTGCGTAGTTGCTAAAACGAAACGAAATTAACTAGGGTCGTAAGATCTCTCTGGGTAGTTTGGAGTAGATTTTAGGTAGGTCGGAGTAGCTTGGACTAAGTCGTATGTTGCGCGGAGTAGCTCGGAGCAAGTCGTAACTAGCGCAGAGTAGATTGTAGGTAGCTCGGAGTAGCTTGAACTAGGTCGTAGGTAGCGCGGACTAGCTTGGAGTAGGTCGTAGGTAGCGCAGGGTGGTTCGTAAGTAGCGGGAAGTAGTTTGGAACAGGTCGTAAGTATGTCACTAGGATTAGGTAGACCCATTGTTTATATTTAATGGTCGTAGGTAGCTCGTATTGTAGTTCACAGTAGATCGTAAAAACATGTTTTCATGTAACTGGAAAAATAAAAATTATACATTTTGGCAGAAAATTTTTCGTGAATTTCTATTTAGAAAAGCTTCTTTTTTCAATATTTAAAAAAAAAATGAAAATCAAGAATTTTTTTAGGGTATTATGTTTAGAAAACTATTTAGAATGTAAAACAGTTTTCATGTAACTAATTTCAGTTAATCTAGAGTTGAAAAAATGAAAATGATGCATTTCCGCAGAAATTTTTTTTATGATTTTGTATTTGGGGAAATTTCTGAAATCAGTTATGTATTTCAGCTAAGTGAAAGATGATCCAACCAATTAACCAAAATTATAAAAATATGCAGAAAATCTTGTTTCCACCGATCTATTTTCTTTCAAATTTACTTTTTTAATGCATAGAAATATAAAAAATCGCGATTTTCTATGATATCCAATAATTATCTAAACTTACAACAAATAAATAAATAAATAATTATTTTTACATTAATTTAGGTTAGCTTCGGTTAGTTTGCGTTAGTCCTTGTTGGTTACGCATACGTGAATTTGAGTTAGCGTTTCTTTACCTCGTAAGAAAAGGTGCAACCTTTGGCAACATTGCAACAATCCTCCTGCGTCAGATACCAAAAATGTCATGATTTGTACATTTCAGCTCCTCAAAAGTCGAACTTTGGGGTTTTTTTGTGGGAAAACCAAACAATTGCGCAATATTTTAATGATCAAAAACGTCTTTTAAAAGTGTCTAAATGAAGAATCAAAAAGTGTTTTTACAAAATTCCAATGGTTGCTAAACTGAAAAATTACCCTCATGTTGTACCGACGTTCTTTACATTAATTGTTATTCGAAAAAATAAATACAATTCGTAAATTGTACCAACCTGCGTTTCTGTTAAGGACAGTGACTGCGCCAACTGTTTCCTCTCGGCCCCCACCACGTAGTGGTTCTTTTCGAAGGCGTGCTCGAGCTTCAGCAACTGAGACGGACTAAAGGCCGTTCGTATCCTTTTGGGTTTCCTGAAGGGTTGCAGAAGGAATCCGGGAATATCGGGACCTGAAATAAAAGGAATTTTTAAAAAATTGTTAATTTATTGTTTTCTTAAATTAATTTCAACATTCATTTAACATATTAATTGCCATTTTATTTATTTAAAAACTTTTCAATTTTGTTAGTTTTATGGACGCTCTAAATTTCTTCACATACACACGCTACATTTCGCAATTCAAATTAAAATCCCGGATAGTAATTTTTTCAAATTATTGTTTGGCCAAGCCAACAATGGTGAAACTTTCATGGTCCAAACTCTATTATGTTCACACTATTCCACTTCTCCCATAACCAGTCCAAATGTGTTCGACAGAAAACGAAAGTAAACTGTGTTAAAGTGGAAGTAAGCATACAATAAGGAAAGAGAGAGAAAGTGAGATGAAAACCAAGAAAAAACTGAGTAGAAATAATGCAGAAGAAGGAGAAAGCGACATGAATCAAGAATCAGCTAGAGAAACGATCCGAAGAATGTAGCCGATACCAGATGGATGGAATTCGACACAGATAAATTGATCTGAAACATCTACAATCCACAAAAGGGTTATCGAATGCAAAGACAATGATAATAATTATTAAAAAATAAGACATTATATACCTACAATTGGGAAAAATATTTGATCGACCATACTAGAAAATTAATAAGTGAAAATAGTAGAACTACTGTAATAAGGTTTTAATGAAATGAAGAGAAAGACCGACAAAAATAGTTGAGTAGCGGAATGCCAACCGGAGGTTTATTTAGCGTTTGGCATAATCACATCATAAGTATAAAATATTAATAAAGATGAATTAAAAAAAAACTAAGAAAAAGCAACAATGCACAGAAACAAAAAAGAATAAGTTCACAAACAAACATCTAAATTATTTATATATTCAATGTGATGGACTGTTTGCTTATCGTTTCCACAGTCACAACAGGGGAAAGGTTTTTACCCCATTTAAAAAGTGAGCCGGCACATCTCCCACATTTCGATCTAATTCTATTTAGTGCTGACCATGTTTTGCGTAGCAAGTCGAATCCTAGAGGCTTGCTGAATATGCAAAGCATGTTGTGAAAGCTGAGTGGAGCGTTGTCTTCCCATTATTCTCGCCAACACGGGCAGTTATATCAAAACCAGCGCCCTGAAGGGGGGAAGTCTGGACCGGAGTCGATTACTTTCGAGTGCAGGTATATCGGAATGGATCGGCAGTTGTGGATTATTTATGATCTTCTTGTATATTCCCTGACAAGTACGTGCTCTCTGCGAAGGTGTGGAGGAACAATGTGGCTGAGCGTGGGTAGCCAGAGAGTAGGTGTTGGTTTAATCGTACCTGTTATGAGCCGCATTGTTTTGATTAGCTTAGTAGCAACTAGACTAGTGTGGGCACTATTAAGCCAAATTGGAGCACAATATTCGGCCGTTGAATATTACCAAACCCAAGGCTGAAGATCTCAGTACAGAAGCTGATGGGCCCCATGTTGTACCGCAGGATTTCTGGAGGATGTTATTTCGCGTTCTGATCTTGGCTGCTATGTTCTTTAACACCCAGTGTTCGGTCTAAAGTAACCCCTAAATATTTGGCTTGTTTATTGTGTTTGAAAAGCACACAGGTGAAAGCAACAAGTCTCTGTTTTGGCGGCACTTGGTTGGAGTCTCCACTTGTGTACGTATTGCCCAATAGTCAGCAAATCAGTTGTTAAAACATCCTCCGTGACTTCGATATCTTTATGTCTTGTAGCACGTGCCCAGTCGTCTCGGTATCCAAACTTTTGCGATTTAGGCTCAGGGCAGTTTCTGTTGGGGCGGAAACCTGCTTGCTCAATGGGAATTTTACCCAATATTTGTTGGCTGACTCTGTTATACAAGAGCCTTTCTAGAAGTTTAGACATCATGCTAAGAAGTGCGATAACTTTGTGGCATGTTGTTTGGTTTGCTCGGTTTCGATATCGCTAGGATTTTTGACCGTTTAAGAAGGTTAAGAATTTTGTCTGATATCTGTGAAGAATCGGGCCAACCATTGTCTTGTGTATTTACTATTTGCCACAGTGCAGAAGAGTCGAAGGCAGGGACTTTACCTGCTTTCGTATCTCTGAGAGGTGCTGTGATCTCTTCACTGGTGAACGGAGTGAAATATTCAGATTCTCTTGTATATGATCGCGTGAGATTTGCGAGTTTCCATTTCATCTCTTTTGCGGCTCTAGGGGTCGTTACAATATAGGTGAGTGCGATCCTGTTGGGGTTTATGGGGTTGCAGTCGCGTTGGAGATGAGTGCCAAAACCCAGCTTGCGAAGTAGGGACCACGCTTTTCTGCTGATTTTTTAAATTTCAGATTTTCGACTGTTTCAAGCCATTTTTCCCGTCTCGCACTATCTATGCTATGCAGAAGTTCCTCCGCTATCTTACGTTCACCGCTCTCGAGGAATTCCTTGCACAGCTTTTCGCTACTTTCCGACCATGCACCCAGGAATATATTCCCTGCGATATCTCCTAGGTATCGACTTCTTAAGACTGCTCCTACAAACCTCTGGTAATTTCCACTTTCTGGGGGAACCCAGCCGAGGCACTTATCGGAAAACGTTTCCCAGTTTGCTCTCCTGAAGTTCCACCTGGGACCAATCTCGAGGTGGGCGATGTTGGCTACGTGGAAAGTCTGGTAGGACCTTTCGTGATATTGCTAGTGGAAGGTTAGTTTGGTCGCCGGATACAAAACATAGGTCCGGGTTATATTCTTGTCTCCAAGCTGCTGATCTGAAAGTTCCTCGATATTACGCATCGAAAATAAGATGGGTGTTATTTATTTCCGAACAGGTTACTAGGGCATTGCCATTTTCGTTATTTAATTTATATTTCCATAGGTCAGGGTGGCTGTTAAAGTCTCCAACATAAGTAGACGGGTGTGGGTAGGTTTTGAAGACATGTGCTGGCCAGATGGTGGCAGGGATAT
>MU184321.1:20171-35433 GCA_016904865.1 Pissodes strobi | reverse complement strand
AGAGCTGAGTTGTTCTTCATTTACTGCATGTGTTTCCTGGTCGCTCTCCAGGAGCTCTCAATATCGTTTTCAAATAAAATCTTTTGAAGCAGCTGGCATTTCGTTCTGCTTATGCCCTCAACATTCAAATGGCAAACTCGGATACAAGGTCCAAGTTTTCTTGTCATCGGGTCCTTAAAAGAACCATTCGAATTACATTGAGCCATGTTGACACTTTATTAGTGATGTGTGCCAAGAGATCCAGTGGATTGTCTGGCTGCCACTTGTGCTAAGGAAATATGAAACTCGGATGTGACATCATAACCATGCGCAGTCTACTTCAGCGGTTTCTTGTAAAACGACTAGCGGATAAAGACATATTGCAAAATACATTCCCTTGTCGGAAGGCATCGGATGCAATGAATTGCCTACAAATGCTCTGATGATTCAGTTGGTAATTAAGATGCTAGACTTCTGGTTCGACAGCCCGGGTTCGACTCCCAATAGTTTTTTTTTTGGCTCATTTCTCTTCGTTGCGCCCCTGTAGCGGGCGAAACGAGCGGAGGGCTATGCGTGAAGTGTAATATTAGACATTTTAATGCAAACGTGACATAACGCACATCAGGCATTATCTGTGACGGGAATATGTTTTGCAAGCTGATGTCTGTAACCGTTAGTGTAAAGCATGTTCCTTTTAACGCTAGAATATAGGCAACCAATTCCAAATAACTGGTTGCCTATATTCAGACGTGACCCGTCCTAAGGTAACATTAGATTTTCATGTCGATGATGTTTATACATCAGTGTCTCGAGTACTAGCAGACTCGCTCATTTTTTTTATATTATTTTCTAAGTAGGTAAGTATTTCCTGACTATAGTCATCGTATTTTTAGATCCAATTTGAACAGAGAAAGTATGCACGTGTATTATGGCTATTTATTTGTCTTCTGGTTGATGTACGCGCCCTAACAAAATACATATACGACCGCGGCCAATAAAATAGCCGCAACCCACGTAAGCCTCGAACACAATAGAGCTGTATTGCGATTTCACAAGTCAATTAGCGCGTTGCGTGCTTGCGCATCATTAGACCGCGATCGTTCCGATACCGAGGTGAAGTTAGCTCTGCTCTCGTCCGCTGCACGTCGTTCGTTCGATAAGTGTTCATTATGTGAAAAACGGACCTGGCAGCTTATTCCCGAGAGACGGAACCTTATTATTATTGTATTAACTGCAAATTGAAGTTTAGTACTTTTCGAAAATTGCACGCCGCCCGTATACACATAGATTCACGTGAGCATTGTTATTTCAATTCATTATAACAGTACGTTATAGGATCAGTAAATGGGTGTTAACAGTTTGTAAATTATTTATTGGGCATCAAGTTGGTGTGATCCTATGGAGTGGGTTTTTTGGGGCGTCATGCACGGAATTCGTGACTTTTTGTGTGTCAATCTGACTCGAGAAAGTGGTTCTTTAAAGCACTCGTGACGTGCAACCTTCAAAATTAGAGAACAACAGGAAATTATCTGAATTAATGTCGACAGCTGCATAAAAGGTGATCAAAATTAACAAGTTTTAAATTTTCTTCACTATTAATAAGTTCAGTGAAAGTAACAATTTGTATCGATTAATGTTTTGTCTACCAAGAACTAAACGATGTATCTTGTATCCCCACATTGTGGTGCGTTGAGGGCCAGCAATTTCTAAATTTGCCCCTAAAGCCGCTAACCTACAAATTAGTTAAAAAAAAACTCAACTCCAATAGTGTCAAAAGCGCGAAAAAGGTCAAACAATATTTTGTTCTTGAAACTGGAAGGCACTTGATTAAAAACATTTAAAGCATGAGTTAAAAGGTTGTACAGTCCAATATTAGTTCTAACACTATTTAGTTAAATAGCATTACACTTTGTAGAATTGTTTTACGAATCTGGTTTGATTTAGTGAATTTAGTGATGCATGCATTTTTATTATTTTATTTGAGTATTAATTGAGGTTATATGAATATATAAACTTGTTGTGCTCCAGGTTTTTCAACGAAAAGAGCAAGTAATAAGTAACGATTTTTTGATCAACATCAACATGTCGTACTCGTGTGATAAAGTCAAACCAACTAGCAATGGAGGGTTCTGGTTGTTGTGGATGGCTTCATTAAGGTTGTTTATCACTTATCAAATTGTTGCCCTTACGAAAAGAACCGGGTCACATAGCTGGGAATGCAATGATTGTAAGAAAAGTGGGGTTAAGCAACTGTCAATCGGATTTGGTGGTCATCCAACTTCCGCCGGACGGATAGATATCAACTCTGCGCACGATACGCGGCTTGCTAGGCAGAAATCATCGAATGCATTAGCAGCGTCCCTATCATCATGTGCTGGTTCTGCTAACAATATCCCAAGAGAGCAAATAGCATCATTAGCCAAGAAGACAAATGTTAGTAACAAGGATATCTTCTCCATTATGTCGCAGATAATCGGAATTCTACTAGATCAAAGTAATAAATTCAGGTCCGAAATTAATGACCTTCGAGAAACACTAAAATTGAGAGAGGAAAGGCTTGATGGGCTAGAGATTGAGGTTGCTCACCTACGTGATTGTATTCAGCTATTCAGCAGCGTAAATCTGAGCCTAATCCAACAGATGACTCAAATCAGCAGCCGGGCACATTTATTCAAATACAGGAAAGATGCGTGAGATCAAAGGACATCTTCATCTTCAATGTCCCGGAAAGTGATCCAAAGTTAATCACAGAAAGGATTAATCACGACAGTGCCCATGCGAATGTAGTCTTGGAGAAGATGGAGCTCAGTACTCAACAAGATTTTAAGGTGACTAGAATTGGTCAGCCTGGAGATAGGCCGCGTCCGTTGAAAGTGATATTTTCTGGAGATTCGGCGGCTTTAAAGTGTCTGCACATAAATTATAAATAACGCTTTTCAAATCTAGGAACTTGGCTTAAAGTCATAGGAAACTGAATACCTTCCTTTTAGATTCAACACATTTTTAGGGTTCGAGTATGATGATGGTAAATTGTAAATGTTTTATCAAGATACAAAGCGGAAACTATTATCCACCCAAAACACATTTCATCAGTATTCTGAACATTAATATAAGCTTTTCTCTTAAGAGTTTGGATTAGACTTATTAATATTGCAGTTAATTTAATTACTCTACTGAGCGCCCAGTCATTGTATTTCTCTTGAAATTCGTCTAACTCAGCTAGCAATGGATTTTGATCAGTTAATGAGAAATACGAACAACACACTTTGTCGATGATTGACATTTCGACAGGTTGACTCCGTCTATCTGACTTGTCGAAGTCTTTCGATAGGGAGAATTTTGAGTTGTTATTGGCAAAATTGCGGACTATGGGGTTTGATTCATCACTCCATTTGCTTGAGGGTAGGTTGCAGCGAGTTAAAATTAAAAACTTTGTTTCCACGGCAATTAGGGCGGTGTCGGGGGTGCCTCAGAGCTCACACTGTGTCCCTTTACTGTTCAATCTCTTTGTCAACGATATAGCAAGTATGATCCAACATTCAACGGTCAATATGTTTGCGGATGATCTCAAGATGTACATGACGATTGAGCAGTGGGAGGACTCAGTGAGGCTCCAGAGTGATTTGAATGATCTTTGGGATTGGCCACAGATCAATAACATGCACTGTAAAAAATCGCCTTGAGTAAAACTAAGAAAATTATTGAGTTACTTGCATTTTTAGTGAAATTTTGAGTGAGCCCATTAAAATGAATAAAAAATTAGTGAATTTAACATATTATTGTGTTAGTTGCCAAAAAATACATATATTTGTGTAATATAGGCTCATAAAAAGGTAATTAGGTGGTTTTTAAACTAAATTTTGTGTGATTCAATCCCTTCCCTTCCAATCGTAGATATTCTATGCGTATTTCTAGTTAAGTTAAGACACATTGGCAGGTGCAGACGTAGGAATCGAAGCGCGATCAAATTTCTAGTATTAAAGTGGCAAATAATTATTATTGTGCTAGTGTAAATCATATCAAGCAGATCTATGCATGAACGATACACGTGCTCTGCCGGACTCTGCCATGCCATCGGTTGTTGGGTTGATCCTAGCGAGGCGGCCGAAAATTACGAGTCGTGCTAGTTATGACTGATGCTGGAAAAAGGAAAAAATTATATTTAAACTACAGTTTAAACTGAAAAAAGCGTGGTGTAGCTGCATTAAAAATGAATTGGATTATAAGTTCATAACAGAGAGCGGTAAGTAAAATACTACCTACCTACTTTATATATATGTTTGTTAGTTAGGACACCATTTTGCTTTTTAACATTGCTGTATAGGCTCTATAGTATATCAGTACGCGCTGATTTGTCATTCATTTGGAACCACTTTATAGTTTATTCTCATGCTGTTATACGTAATAGAGATTTGACTTTGAATATTTTGCTAACCGTAAAAATAAGTATGTACCTAATACTTAATCTAGGTAATCAGTCATGATTATATAGGTATCCCACCATTTATATACGTGCCGTAACATATATAGGCACAGCTTATTTAATACGTATCTATCTGCTTAAACTTAAATAACTCAAATATGATTTAATTTAACTAAATTATAAGTATAGCTTACGAAAAAGTGAGTTGAGATGCAAAACAGTATATTAATCCATTCATTTCTTATTTTCCATCTCAGAGGGCCATGAATCCAGAATAATTTTTCTTAGGTTGGCGAACCTGAAATCGCTGTATTAAGTATATACTTTTTACAATTATGTGTTATTAATCCAGAACCCATCAAAATGCAATGGTAC
The DNA here is from genome assembly GCA_016904865.1 of Pissodes strobi. Taxonomy (NCBI): domain Eukaryota; kingdom Metazoa; phylum Arthropoda; class Insecta; order Coleoptera; family Curculionidae; genus Pissodes; species Pissodes strobi. Next base: position 30,656 of record MU184321.1, on the reverse strand, counting down.
AGGTAACAGCTGTTAGGTACGAATTCACCTTAAATTCGAGGTCCCTGGTACACCATCAGGCTAATGTTTGAAGGTCCCTGTTATGACAGGCTGTGCTTAAAGCTCCCTGCTTCGCAGGCATAAATTGATTTTGTTTTTTTACCTTATTTTTTAGGTTGCTTGCTAGTGTGTAAGCAAAAATTACTTGAAAGCATATGAATCGGTCATTTGAGAAACAACATAAGTCAGCTTGTACAAAATGTTCAGAAACTAGATAAAACATTATAGAATATGCCCCTGGTTAACTACAAAACTCACGATTTTTCCTGCAATCTGTTGTAATGATCCAAATAGGTGTTAACAGGGATTTTTTTATAAACTGTCATTTGAAGCAGGAAAAAAATTTGAATGTCGATGACTTATGTTGTTTCTCAAATTAACGACGCTTTTAATTTTTGTTTGCCTAATTATGTTGTAGTTGTGGTTAGAAATTAATTAATCTACGTTTTGTTAGAAACAAGATATATTTAGAGGAACACTACTACTACGCTCGACGTAACCATTCTTCCAAATACCCCTCTAACATCTCTCACAACGCTCTTTAATAATAGTACTATGCTCGACGTAACTCCACACTTCCAAATACTCCTCTAACATGTCTCACAACACTCTTTAATAATAGTACTACGCTCGATGTAACTCCACCCTCCGAATTACCCCTCTAACATGTCTCACAACGCACTTATATTAATAATACTACGCTCGACATAACTCCACTCTCCCAAATATCCCTCTAACATGTCTCACAATGCTCTTTAACAATACTACTATGCTCGACGTAATTTCACACTAAATAGGGGCCCCTAGGTTCCGTTTAAATGGTACACGTCCGACCCACCACACCGGCTTTCGTCCATTTCCACCTATAAAATCGATTTTTTTTCGCGGAGCCTACCCCCTAGGTTCCACAGTTTTTTTAATGTCCAAATTCCTTTTTTTCCCCCCCCCACCCCCCCCCCCCCCCCCCGAGTCCCCATTTTCGCCTAAATCTGAGCTGTCTCGTGTTCGGTCTAGTACCAGCAAACGTTTCCTATTGACGCCACTTTTGACGCCAGCTTTGACTTCATTTGAGAAACAACATAAGTCGAATGACTTATGTTATTTCTCAAATGAATGAAATATTTTTACCGTACATTAACGAATAACGTATAGTCTGACTTATGTGGTTTTTCGCTGGAATAGGTGTTTACATGTATAGATTACGAAATTGCTAATATCTCGTTTTCGGCCAAACAATGACTTATGTTGTTTCTCAAATGACCGCTTCATATAATAATAATAATAATAATAATAATAATAATAATAATTTATTTTGCAATCATAAGTGTGAATTACAATAATATGTACATACAATATAATTATATAAACAAATGACCGCAAAAAGGAGCTGAAATCATTAAAAAATGGTCAGGGTTCAGCCCCTGTGTTAAATTATATGATATTCTTCATTCGCCAATCGAAAAACCAATTATAAATTAAACAGAAATGAATATTACTATTCAGCCGCAATTTGTATGTGCCTCTATCCATGCACTATGCAGTCCAAACACTCTACAGACTTGCTTTTACTTTTTTTCTAAATGGTAGCAATGGTAATTGTTTCCAATTATGGGGTAGTTGATTATACAGATGGTATATATTACACGTGAAGCACCGCCTAAACATAGCAGTTCTATGGCTATGGGGTTCCTAACTAACCTCAATGAAATGGCCAAAAAATAACATTTAAAATCAAGCTGTACACTGTGTAGATTTACATGATTTTTTGACATTTGACGAAAATCTGTATTATTCTGTCTGTTATTTTGCGTTTCTTTTATTTTCACAGTATCAATCTTTGTAAGAAGGAAGGTGCGAGGAAGCCCCATTGCCAGGAAGGCCGTGTTAGCTCATGTGATTCCCCGCCACTGGTTCTCCCGATGCGACGCTGCTTAGAACAACAATGTCAGCACCTCGACTGTGAATATTATAAAACTAAGAATTTGTTCAAGTTACATTTGTTGGAAAAAGCAGAGTGTGATTTGATATATTGGAAGAGAAGCTTGTATTTAATCGTAATAAATCGTGTTTGGAGCTAATTTCTACATTATTTCTAGTTTCATGGAAGCAACACATTAAAGCTAACTAGTAGGTTATTACTCAAAAATGAGTTACTTATGAATATTTTTTAACTAAAATTTAGTTCATTAAACCTAATTTTTAGTAGTAAGTTACAAACAATAGAGTAAAATTAACTCATCATTGAGTGGGCTGGTGAAGAAAAATAACTCAAAAGATATTTGATTGTAACGAAATATTGATTTTAAACTTCACTAGATTGTGTAAATATTGAGTAAAATTTCCGACACTTTTATGAGTAAGAGATACTCAAACATTTTGTGTAGAAATTTTACACAATTCTTTGTGGACCCGTTTTGACAAAGTATTGTGTTCATTTTGAGTTAAATTTAACTCATAATTTTTTAGAGTGTGACGTTGAATGTCAAGAAGTGTTGTTATATAAGCTTTTTCAGGGGCTATAAAAAGTTCAATTTCGAATATAAAATTAGCATAACGAGAATCTTAGCTGTCTTTTGCAGAGCATGTGTCTAAGATTCGCCTGAGAGGTTTGAACATGCTGGGGTTTGTGATGAGAAACTGTAGTGAACTTTCTGCAAACACAGCTAAGATTCTTTATGTCCCACTCATGAGATCCAACCTCGAATATTCAACAATTGTTTGGTCACCTGAGTATCGGACGTATATTGACTCATTGGAAGGGGTGCAGAAAAAGTACCTGCGACATGCTGCTTTTAAAATGGGGGTGAACTTTGACGACTACCACATGTCTGAGATACTCCTCAGATTGAATTTGGAAACTCTTGAGAGCAGGCGCCGGCAGTTTGATTTGTGCTTTGTCTTTTTTTTTTTCCTTTTTTGTTACCGATACAACATGGCCGGAGATGATGACGCCGAAAGAAACTCCGGTGAAAATTGCAAATATTGTAGAAAATCAGTCGCTAGTACGATCGCAAAATGTGTTAATTGTGAGGGTGTCTTTCATACATCGTGTGCACTTCGAGTAGCAGGGCTGGTAGCCGTAGGAAAAAATAACCAGGTCAAATGCTGCCGAGTGACCGTTGAGGTTATGAATAGTGATTCCCGAATTCTAGAACTTCTTGAGGCCAAGAAAGAAGTTTTGACAAGCAAGGAAAGTGTAATCTCGGAATTAAAATCGAAAGAGGCAATTTTGTATAAAAACATTAAATTGCTTGAGGAAAAAATTGAAACCCTATTAAAAAGTCAAAGTAATCAATCAAAGGACGGCAACAACGCGGAAACAGCTGTGGTGACGTATGCAGGCATGGCGCAACAGCACAGTCTCCAAAACCAAAATAATGTACCTAACCTTAAATCGCCGTCAATGATGTCAACAAAAACAAAATCTGTTTCTGTTCAAAATCAGCATTCTGTAGCAACTAATCGACAAAATAGCAGAGAGGGCACTCAGCGTGGGACTGCCGCTAGTATTTCTGTGCGAGATGTAAACGCGGCTGTGATGCATGCTCAACAACAAAAATGTATGCAGGATATTCAGCAGCTTGGGGAGGTGCCCAAAGAAAATGATGAATGGATATCGCCGTAGAAGGTTTGTTGTAGGAAGAAGGGCTGAAGCAACCAGTGTGCAAACAATTCCAAGATACACATCCCTTCATGTGACCAGACTGGTCCCACATATTAAACCAGAAGACCTAAAAAAATAAATTATTAGACAAGTTCCCGGAAGTATTCTGTGAGCTGTTACAATCCAAACACCCTGAGGTGTATACATCAATGAAGGTAACGATTAATCACGAAAATGCTAGAAAAGCATGGAATAAAGAAGCCTGGCCAAATGGGGCTGTTGTATCTCGGTTTTTCAGCAAGAGGAGGGCGCCACTGGAGCAATAGGAGGGCCCTCTAATAAATATACTGTTAAAAATTTTTATCAAATGCCAACAGATGCTTTAAAACCTGGTCATTTGTCAATATATTATCAGAATGTACGTGGTTTAAGAACCAAAACTGATATCCTCTATACTGGAGCTATAACGGAAAACTATGATGTCTTCACTGAGACATGGCTAAATGATAATATATATTTCTCCGAGCTTTTTGATGCCAGGTATACAGTATTTCGGAAAGACAAAGAGGACCAAAGGCAGAGGGGTGGAGGTATCCTCTTAGCACTGAAGAAAGAGCTACCTTATGAAGTTTTAAATACCGACTGCTATAGTGATTGCCTAGTACTTAAATTAAATTTTAAACATAATCCTGTATATTTGTCTGTTGTCTATTTTACTCCAAATTCTGATGTAGTATTGTATGAAAAGTATTTTAGTTTGTTTGAGGATATTTTATTGTTGAATAATTGTAATGTGATACTGTTAGGTGATTTTAATCTACCTCATTTTAATAGTAATAATACAAATTGTGATAAGAGTGTCTTGATGCAACAATTTCTTAATATGTACAACTTAAACCAAGCAAATAATGTCCCTAATTTTATGAACAGATTTTTAAATCTGGCTCTAACAAATATGGAAAACTACAATGTCTCTAGATCCACTAGCCCATTAATTCCTGAAGATGCATATCACCCGAACTTAAGTTTAAGTATCAATTTGAAGGAAAAACATTATGAGATGGTTAATAAAAAATCGTACACATACAACTATACCAAAGGTAACTACTTAACTCTTTATTATTTATTAGCCGAATTTACGAAATGTTCAAATGTAAAGATGTTGATATGGGATTTAATGTGTTCTATGAAAGTATGTATTCATTATCAAACTTTCTGTTCCTAAATCGACAATCAAATCCAATAAAAATCAATCCAAATTTCCTAACTAGTTCTCTCCAAATTTGAGACACAAAATCAAGAAGAAAAATAAACTACATCGACAATAATTGGGTAAAATGGAAAGCCCAGATTGTGTTGAATATCAGGCTATCAGAAATGAAATAAAAAATCAAACCAAGTATGAATACAATTTGTATTAATATCGCGGGAGATCCAAGCACATTCTGGACTTTCTTTAAATCAAAATATAGAAATACAGGTATACCAACAATAATGACTTTTAATAATGCTAATTTTTCAAAACCTTTTGATATTGCAAATACCTTTGCAAAATATTTTGCATCTGTGTATGGGGCATCTGACTGTTCTTATTGTCATTCAAAGGATAAAGAATGGGGTACTTTTGTTTTAAAACGTTACAGAGGGGGATGTGATGCGAGCTATAAAAAATCTAAAACCAAAGAAATCAACTGGCCCGGATGAAATTCCACCTTACATTTATAAAGGTTGTGCTGAACTTCTTGCAAAACCTCTAGCTCATCTTTTTAATATGTCTATTGAACAGGAGCAGTTTCCAGATCAGTTAAAGTTATCAACAGTTTCACCAATTTTTAGAAAAGACAAGAAAAATGTTATTTCAAATTATAGGCCTATTAACCTGTTAAATAATTTAGCCAAAATATTTGAAAATGTTCTCTCTAGAGCATATAAAGTATAAAATTAACAAATGTCAAGATGGTTTTGTAAATGATAAATCTACTGTAACTAATCTTTGCATCCTCTCAGAATAAAGGCAGTTGAGGCAAGGGAACAGTTGGATGTCCTGTACACTGAGTGCGAGAAGGTATTTGACAAGGTAAATCATTGTATACTTTTGAGTAAATTGGTTGCCTTCGGTTTCTCAAAAAAAAGGTTTTAATTTGATTAAAAGTTATTTAACAGGAAGAAGTAACAGAGTTAAAATTGGTGATTGTTTGTCAGATCAATATATTTCTAGTTAAGGAGTACCTCAGGGTAGTAAACTGGGGCCCATGCTCTTTCTATTGTTCATTAATGACCTACCTGATTGTGTCACTTCGTCTGAAAGTCTAATTTTTGCTGATGATTTTAAGTTATTTAAAGCAATTTCTGTTAATGATGATACTGTCAAGTTGCAAAGCGATATGAATGCAATTTCTGAATGGTTTAAAAATAATAAATTGTCGTTAAATGTTAAAAAATGTGCAGTTGTCACATATACTCGAAAAACAAATTATATTGTTGAGGACTACTTCATTGGCAGTACCAAATATGAGAGAAAAGGAGTAATCAGGGATTTGGGAGTAACTTTTCAATCAAATACAAAGCTCAATTTGCACTACACTAATGTAGTTAACAAGGCCTATCGATCTCTGGGTTTTGTAACAAGGAACAGTAAAAATTTCTAGATCGGTACAATTATTAAACCCTACAATGCACTTGTGACACCACATATGAAATATTCTTCAAGCATCTGGTCTCCTGTAGCAATATCACATTCTGACATGATTGAAAAGGTACAAAAATGCTTTTTAAGATTTTTGTATGTAAGAAAAAATGGAGAGTACCCATAATATGGTCTCATATAAGGCGATATTAAAAACATTTGAGTTTCAGATGCTCTTTACTAGAAGGGATATTAAAGCTGTTATGTTTATATATACTATGTTTTAACACATACGAAATACAAAAACTGTGATTTTATTAATTATATTTTGATTAAGGTACCAAAGACTAGGTTAAGAATAACTAAGAAAGATTTATTCTATATAAATAATGGCAATACCAAATCCCCAATAAATAATATGCTAAGGACTTGTAATAACATTTTGAATGTGTTAGATGTGGACATTTTTAATATTGAGGCAAATAAATTTAAGAAATTGCTTGAGCATCAAGACACAGGTTAGAGTGCAAAATAATACAGATTTAACTGTTAATATTATAGGTGTATTTTGATATTTTGTGTTTTAGGTTTAGTGTTATTTTCTCATTGATATTTTATGGTATTTGTTAGTATTTTTCTTCTTCCACTTTATGTTATTTTACACGTAATTACTATTTTATAGTGTTTGTAAAGATTGTCTGAATAAATAAATAAATAAACTGCTTAATGGGCTAAAGGATTGTCTAAGTGTCCTCTCTAAGATGAGTTTAAATGTTCCAAATCGTCCTTTGCGTAACTTTAGTCTATTCTCCGTTCCTTTTCACGCAACTAATTATGTACACCACTCCCCTGTTGACAGAACGCTTCGATTGCTTAATGAACTAGATGTAGATGTTTTTGGTGGCACCCTATCTGGCTTTAAAAGACTGATCAAATGTTTAAACTGGCGGTAGCTAATGTGAGACGGTTAGACTCACATTATCTGGCCTGGGAAATGTATGTATGTACTTAGTTATTGTCATCGAGTAGATTTGTATTATTTGTAAAAATGGGGGTAACCCGTGAATTTAATAAATAAATAAATAAATAATTTAGATGGTTATATTTTTAGAAAAACGGTAATCAGACAATTATTCAAAAAGTGACAAACAGCTACAGTATCTATATGTTTAATAGTCTAAATTGAACTATAGATATAAATTAAGTTTAATAATGAAATATGTCGTGCAAGAAAGCAAGCAGACAACAGATATAGTCTTATTAGCCCAAGTTTAGCGAATTACCCAACTGCATTCTTTATATTATGCAAAGTGCCTTTTGTACACAAAGTGGTACAAATTGGCGCCCAATTATGCTCACGCCAGTTATAAAAAACACTTTCTTGTTCATCAATATACAATGGCTTTAAATGCGTGCATATAAATAAGTTTGTGTTTAAATGTTATTACATATCGAGCGTTTTTTTTAATGACGTATCAATTAAATAGAAAAACGTTTTAAAATACTGAAATACTGAAAATGTTTGCCACATTGTAACAGTTTTTCCCCTTTTTTCGAATTCTGCTTCAACAGTTTCTAGTTTTATGTTTGAAATTATATTATTTCAACACTTAATGTGCTTTATAAATTGTTTTTAAAAATTACACTTTATTCTTCGAAAAAATAAATATTTTCAACGTGGCGGTATTATTTCATTTCAATTAATTTATTTATTATTGCCAATATACAAAAGAGTATTTACACACGTCAGTAAAAAGAAAAATTACTAAAACTTACAACTAAAACAGTTGACAAACATTCAAAAGAGTTAAAATTTGAGAAAATATAACATAATTGGACTGGACCAAGTACAAAAATCAGACAATAAAGTTTAAAAATATGACACATCAAAATTAAAATTTAAATATTCGTCAATGCTATAGAAAGCTCTGCTGATAAGAAACTTTTTTACTGTCCTTTTGAATGCTGCAAGGGGGAGTTCCCTGACAACTTGGGGAAGCTTATTATAAAAAATCAGAGACAAATGCAGAATGGCAATCCTCTCTGTACTGTAAACCCCCTACAACCCTTACTACCCTTTTCTGTACTCGAAAAACATTCATGGCTCCAGGTGAATGTTTCCAAATTAATATGGCATACGCAATGTGAGAATGGCAAAGAGAGAAATAAGCCTGCAATAGAATTAAACTAGAAACATTATCAGAGAGCCTAGGCAAAATAAATATGTTTGAGCTTAACTTAGCTGAAATGCAGTCAGTATAAAACCCCCATTGCAGTCTTACATCCAGGTGCACCCCAAGGAATTCCACATACACACCTTCACACTCAGTAGGAAGCTGTCTCATAGAAAATATCATTTTTTGGGTTTTTTGGACATTCAAAAAGAGCCGGTTTGCTGTGAACCAATCCACTGCAAGATTAAGTGCCTCGCTTGAGGCTGCATCTGCTACATCAACCTCTAGACCAGTGCTGGATATGGTGGTATCATCCGCAAAGAGTATATATTTGTTAATGCGGTCAATGAGCCAAATTTTTCATCCACAGTCAAGGAGTTACACTTAAGATATTCTCAATTTAATTGTTCGACAAATGAATAAAAGGCCATTTTAGCTTCATATATTTCCATTCATCAAACATCTATTATTTGCGAAAGTTTTTTTACCAATGTTTGATTGACAATACCATATTATCTGACTAGGGTGTTTTAGTTGGGATTTCACACTCCTCTATAGCAACGCCCCAACGACTTAAAAACTCCGCATAATACAATAAAAAAAAAGTATCTTACTATATAATATCCGATACTCTTTTTGAATGTCACATTTACGGTCTGACGAACCCGTTGCAAACGGTCCCTTTTTTAGGGGCGTGAAACTAGATTAAGGGCATTGTTAGATCCTATTATTAAATTAATTCGAGAGTCAATCATAAGCCTGTTAGGGCTCCGAACCAACGTTAACTGGCTCTAAAGAATAGATTAAACGATAAAATCTAACTAGCAGCCGTCACCATTTGATTTTTATTGTATAAATTGACTTGGTATTATGGTATTATATTGGACGAGCCTGTGTGGGTCGATTTTTAATTTGTTTTCCCATTCTTAATTAGTCGATTAAGCTGCTTCCTTAATCTTTTTTCGCCCAAGAACATGCATCCACTTAAACAAGAGACAATAAACAATGGAAATACTCGTAAATATGTCATTTGAAAATATTAATAATACAAAAGAATTATGATAGTTCTATTAATCGCAAATTATTGAAATGATCACACAATTTGAACATTTTAAATCCATGAGCATTAGTATTTCTAAAATTAGAGTGAAAAAGTGTTCAATTTATGCCAATTTCTGGACATTGAATCGGACCGGATAATTTAAGATTCCGGACAGACGCGCAGTTACATAAAAATTAACGAATTGATATTGGAAATCTACGTAAAATTTGCTATAAATGAGGTAAAATTCCCATCATATTTTCGAAATAAAATAATATTTTTAAAAATAGATTGAAATTTTTTGTCATTTTGTGCATTGAGCTGAAAAATTTAAAATTTCAGAAAAATTCCCAATTTCTCAAAATTATCAAATTGATACCCAAAATGTACGTTAAATTTCCTATAAATAAGGTAAGTTTTCCATATTTTCAATGAGCACTAGTATTTCTAAAATTAGAGTGAAGAAGTGTTCGATTTTTGTCACTTTCTGGACATTGAATTGGACCGGAAAATTTAAGATTCCGGACAAACGCGCAGTTGCATAAAATTAGAGAATTGATTTTCGAAATCTACGTAAAATTTGCATAGATAAGGTAAAATTCCCATATTTTCGAGATAAATTAGTATTTTTAAAATTAGATTGAATGTTTTTTGTCAATTTGTGCATTGAGCTAGAAAAGTTAAAATTATAAAAAAATTCGCAATTTCTCAAAATTATCAAATTGATATCAAGAATGTACGTTAAATTTCCTATAAATAAGGTAAGTTTCCCATTTTCGGAGCAACATTCGTATTTCTAAAATTAGAGTGAAAAAGTGTTCGATTTTTGTCACTTTCTGGACATTGAATAGGGCCGGAAAATCTAAGTTTCCGGAAAAACGGGCAATTGCATAAAATTAACGGATTGATATTTAAAGTCTACGTAAAATTTGCTATTAATGAGGTACAATTCCCATATTTTCGAGATAAATTAGTATTTTTAAAATTAAATTGAAATTTT